>JARWLF010000973.1:0-11973 GCA_029853055.1 Scenedesmus sp. KT-U | reverse complement strand
GACCGGCTGTGCTCGGTCTTCGTCGATCACGGCGTGCGCAAGCTGCGCATCACCGGTGGCGAGCCGCTCGTGCGTCGCGACATCATGACGCTGTTCCGCTCGCTCTCGCGGCATCTCGCGAGCGGCGCGCTGGAGGAGCTGACGGTGACGACCAACGGCTCGCAGCTCGCGCGCTACGCCGCCGAGCTCGCCGATTGCGGGGTGCGCCGCATCAACGTCTCGATGGACACGCTCGACCCCGACAAGTTCCGCGCCATCACGCGCTGGGGCGACCTCGACAAGGTGATCCGCGGCATCGACGCCGCGCAGGCCGCCGGGCTTTCGGTCAAGATCAATGCGGTGGCGCTCAAGGGCGTCAACGAGGACGAGATCGAGCCGATGCTCGAATGGGCGCACGGGCGCGGCATGGACCTCACCCTCATCGAGGTGATGCCGCTCGGCGAAATCGAGCCCGACCGCATCGACCAGTTCCTGCCGCTCTCGCGGGTGCGCGCGAGCCTGCTCGACCGCTACACGCTGGAAGACCTGCCGGACCGCACCGGCGGCCCCGCGCGCTATGTGCGCGTGAAGGAGACCGGCGGGCGGCTCGGCTTCATCACGCCGATGACCCACAATTTCTGCGAGAGCTGCAACCGCGTCCGCCTCACCTGCACCGGCACGCTCTACATGTGCCTCGGCCAGGAGGACGCGGCCGATCTGCGCACGCCTCTACGGGCGTCCGAGGGCAACGAGCGCGTCTCGCAGGCGATCGCCGACGCCATCGCCCGCAAGCCGAAGGGCCACGATTTCGTCATCGACCGCGGCCGCAACCGCCCTGCCGTCGGCCGCCACATGAGCGTGACGGGGGGGTGAGGGGCGTCGCCGCCGCGACGCTGTCATCCCGGGCCGCGAAGCGGACCCGGGACCCATGACCTCGACGTTCGTCCGAGCGCGCATGCCGCGCTCGCTGCGCCCCCAATCTGCGCGGCGAGCGTCGGCGGGACGCAGCCTATAGGCTGCGAGTGACGCGTCGGGCGTATGGGTCCCGGATCGCCTTCGGCGTCCGGGATGACACGGAGGGTCAATAGGCGATCTTGTCCGCCTTCTCGGTCCAGGCGCGGAACACCGCCTTCGCCTCCTCGAGCGGCAGGTGCTCGGCGGGCAGCGCGCGGGCCTCCGGCGCTTTGGGGATCTCGTCGTAGATGAAGGCGTCGTCGAAGCCGATCGCGGCGGCGTCGGCGCGCGTGTTCGCGTAGACGATGCGCGACAGCCGCGCCCAGAAGGCGGAGGCGAGGCACATCGGGCAGGGCTCGCAGCTCGTGTAGAGCGTCGCGCCCGCGAGCGAGAAGGTGCCGAGACGGTGGCAGGCGCGGCGGATGGCGACGACCTCGGCGTGAGCGGTCGGGTCGTTCGTCGAGGTGACCTCGTTCCAGCCCTCGGCGACGACGACGCCGTCGCGCACGATCACCGCGCCGAACGGCCCGCCGCGATCGGCCTCCATGTGCTGGCGCGAGAGGGCGACGGCGCGGGCGAGGAACAAGCGGTCGGCGTCGGTCGTCATCGTTTTCCCCTGGAGAGGACCGCCTCGCGGACGGACAGCAATTGTGCCGCGGTCGCGGCGGCGATCACGGCCGGCTCCTTGGCCTCGATCCCTGCGATCCCGATCGGGCAGACGAGGCCCTCGATCCGCGCCTCGGGCAGCCCGATCTCGGCGAAGCGCTTCTCGAACCGCGCCCGTTTCGTCGCCGAGCCGATCAGCCCGACGAAGGGCAGGTCCTCGCGCGCGAGCGCGGACGCGGTGAGCGCGAGATCGAGCGGATGCGAATGCGTCATCACGAGGACGAAGGCGCCCGCCGGCGCGCGTGCGATCTCGAGGCCCGGCTCGTCGGTGTGGATCGGCGTGGCATTGGCGGGCACGTGCGCGGGGAAGGCGTCCGCGCGGGTGTCGACCCAGGTCAGCCGAAAGGGGAGCGGCGCGAGGGCGAGCGCGAGCGCGCGCCCGACATGGCCCGCGCCGAAGAGGAGGAGCGGGGTGGGAGCGGGGGAGGAGGGCTCCCGCCAGACGTCGTTTGCGGAGACATCCCTCCCCGTAGGGGAGGGTGGCCCCGAGCGAAGCGAAGGGGTCGGGTGGGGCCCGGGTGGTGATGATTCTCTGCGCGTCGGGCCCCACCCGGCCTTTCTCGCTCCGCTCGCAAGTCCACCCTCCCCTACGGGGAGGGATTCTGGGAGGGAGGGAGCCGCCAGCGCACATGTCGCCGTCGCATTCGCAATTCTTGCGAACACCAGCCGAGACCCCGGCCCGGCGGCGGCGAGCGCGGCGGCTTCGGCGACGGAGCCGAGGCCGTGCGCCTCGAGCGAGCGTTGGGAGCGGGTGGGACATTCGGCGTCGCGTGCGAGAAGCGCCTCGTAGGGCAGCCCGAGCGCGTTCGTGTCGAGCCGTCGAGCGGCGTCCACGAAGCCCGGCGCGCTCGACAGGCTCTCCAGCGTGGCGAGCGCGGCGATCGGCGCCCCCGCGCGGCCGGCTTGCGCGAGCGCCTGCGCGACGAGGCTCGCCAAGACGGCCCCCTCCACGCCAGACCGAAATCCCACACCCGCGACGATCATGACTTCACCGCCACCCATTGCGTCACCGGCATCGCGGGGCGCCAGCCATGCATCGAGCCGACCCGGTCGAGGCGGGAGATCGCGATGCGCCGCATCGCGCCGCCATGAGCGGCGTGGAGGCGGGCGAGGATCGCCTCGGTCTCGAGCGACACGGCGTTGATCACGATCCGCCCGCCCGGCTTCAAAGCCGCCCAACAGGCCTCGACCACCCCCGGATCCCCCGCACCGCCGCCGATGAAGATCGCGTCGGGCGCGGGCCAGCCCAAGAGCCCGTCGGGCGCGACGCCGTCGTGGATCGCGAGCGCCGCCGCGCCGAGGCGCTCGGCATTCGCGCGGGCGCGGGCGGCGCGGTCGGGGCGCTCTTCGAGGCCGAGCGCGCGGTTGCGCGGATGGGCGAGGCACCATTCGATGGCGACCGAGCCCGCGCCGATGCCGACATCCCACATGAGCCCGCCCGGCAGCGGGCGCAGGGCGGCGAGCGTGATCGCGCGGATCTCGGCCTTGGTGAGCTGCCCGTCGCTCTCGAACAAAGCATCGTCGAGCCCCGCCGCCCGCGGCAGCGCGATCGCCCCGGCGCCGCCAGCGACCTCGACCGCGAGGAGGTTCAACGGGTCGATGTCGTCGAGCGAGAAACCCTCCGCGCGGGCCTCGCGCATCCGCTCGCGCGGACCGCCGAGCGCTTCGAGCACGACGAGCCGCGAGGCGCCCATGCCGCGCGCGACCAGCATCGCGGCGACTTGCCCAGCGGTCGTCCCGTCGCTCGTCAGCGCGAGGATGCGCGCGCCGGGCACCAGTTCGGGCACGATCCGCGACAAGGCCCGCCCGTGCAGGCTCACGAGGGCGCAATCCGGGATCGACCAGCCGAGCCGGGCGGCGGCGAGCGAGAAGGCGGAGGGGTGGGGGTAGGCGCGGATCTCGGACGCGGGCACGCGTTTGGCGAGCTCGGCGCCGATGCCGTAGTGGAACGGGTCGCCGCTCGCGATGACGCAGGTCGGCCGGTGGCGGCGGGCGAGGATCGCCTCGTAGCCCTCCGCGATCGGGCTCGGCCAGGCCATCGTCTGCGCGGCGAGGGGGGCGGCGAGCGCGAGATGGCGCGCCCCGCCCGCGACGAATTCGGCCGCGTCGAGCGCGGCGGCGGCGGCGTGAGAGAGGCCGGCGCGCCCATCCTCGCCGATGCCGATGATGGTCAGCCAGGGCGCGCGCGTCTCGCTCGACAAAGAGCCGGGGCTAGACGATAGAGCGTCCATGCGCATCCTCCTTCTCGGCGGCACCAGCGAGGCGACCGCGCTCGCTCTGCGATTGTCCGACATCCCCGGCGTCCGCGCGATCCTCTCGCTCGCCGGCCGCACCAGCGCGCCGCGCCTGCCGCCCGTGCCGACCCGCATCGGCGGTTTCGGCGGCGCGGAGGGGCTCTCGACCTACCTTCGGGAGGAGCGCATCGACGCCCTCGTCGACGCCACCCACCCCTTCGCCGCGCGCATCTCCGCCAATGCGGCGGCGGCCGCGCGCGCCACGGGCGTGCCGCTCGTCGCTTTGGTGCGCCCGGCTTGGCAGGCGGGGGAGGGGGATCGCTGGCGGGAGGTCGCCGACATGGGCGAGGCCGCACGCGCGCTGGGCGAGGCGCCGCGCCGCGTGTTCCTCACCGTCGGAAGGCTCGAGCTCGACGCTTTCCGCGCCGCCCCGCAACATCTCTACATCGTGCGCACGATCGAGCCGATCGCGGCGGACGCTTTGGCGAATTTCGTCGCGATCGAGGACCGCCCGCCCTTCGACGAGGCGGCGGAGCGGGCCTTGATGGCGCGCGAGCGGGTGGAGCTGCTCGTCACCAAGAATTCCGGCGCCGCCGCAACCGCGCCGAAGCTCGCCGCGGCGCGGGCTCTGTCGATCCCGGTGATCCTCGTCGCGCGCCCAGAGCGCCCCGACGGCGTCGAGAGCGTGGAGAGCGTCGAGGCCGCTCTGGCGTGGCTCGCCTCTCATCCCGCCGCTCCCGAGACCTTGCGCGGCGTGTAGACGAAGGGCCGCGCGCCCTCGCGCGCGACGAGCCGGGTCGTCGACGCGCCGATCATGACGAGGCTCGCCATGTCGGCGTCCTCCGCCCGCGTCTCGCACGCGGGCGCGATCGCGATCCGCTCGTCCGGGCGGCCGACCGCGCGGGCGATGATCACCGGGCGCTGCGGATCGCGGGCGGCGACGCGCTCGAGCGCCGCGCCGAGCTGCCAGGGCCGCGCCTTCGAGATCGGATTGTAGAGGCAGATCACGAAATCGGCCCCGAGCGCCGCATCGAGGCGCGCTAGGATCACCTCCCAGGGCTTGAGATTGTCCGAGAGCGAGATCGCGCAGAAATCGCCACCCAGAGGCGCGCCGAGCCGCGCGGCCGCCGCGAGCATCGCGGTGATGCCGGGCTCGACGCGGATGTCGAGCGCGCGCCAGCCCGCCTCGCCGTCGTCCAGCGCCTCCATGACAGCCGCCGCCATCGCGAACACGCCGGGATCGCCGCCCGACACCACCGCCACGCGACGCCCCTGCGAAGCGAGCGTAAGTGCGTGGCGGGCGCGGTCGAGCTCGACGCGGTTGTCGGAGGCGTGGCGGGTCTGGCCGTCGCGCTCGGGCAGGCGCGCGACGTATGGCCCGTAACCGATGATGTCCGTCGCATCCTCGACCGCCGCGCGGGCCGCGGGCGTGATCCAATCGGGATCGCCGGGCCCGAGGCCCACCACCGTGAGCCGCCCCCCGCTCACGGGCGCCTCCCCTGGCCGGGGACGAGGATCATCGAAAAATAGGGCGCCGCGTAATCCTCCGGCAGCTCGGCGAGCGGCACGATGCGCTCGCCCGCCATGCTCGCGCGCTCGACGTAGAGCGCGCGCCCGGCGAGCCCCGCATCCTCCAGAGCCCTGCGGACCTTCCCCAGATGCCGCCCGAGCTTCATCACGACGAGCGCGTCCGCGACCGCGATCCGCCGCGCGATCTCGTCCGCCGCCAGCGTTCCGGGCACGACCACGAGCACGTCGTCGCCCCAGGTGATCGGCGCCTGCGCGTTCGTCCAGGCCGCCGACATGCCGGTGATGGCGGCAATGGTCTCGACGGGGACAGCGTCCTTCAGGCGGATCCACAGATGCATGAAGGAGCCGTAGAAGAACGGGTCGCCCTCGCAGAGAACGCCGACCATGCGCCCGGCTTCCACGTCGGCGAGGATCGCGCGCCGGCACTCCTCGTAGAAGGCGGCCATCGCGTTGCGGTAATCCGCGCCGTCGGGGTCGAGCTCGGTCGTGACCGGGTACACCATCGCGACCTCGCGCGCGGGGTCGGCGCCGACCACGGCATCGGCGATCGTGCGGGCATTGCCGCGCACGCCGCGTTTGGCGAAATGGTAGAGCCTGTCGGCGCGCTCCAACGCCGCACGGGCGCGCACGCTCATGAGGTCGGGGTCGCCGGGGCCGAGCCCGATGCCGACGATCGGCGAGAACGGTTTCATCGCGCGCGCCTCCTCACTCGACCGCGCTCGCGAGCGCGTTGATCGCGGCCGCCGTGATGGCGCTGCCGCCGCGCCGCCCGTGGACGACGATGAAGGGCACGCGCCCGTCAGCGGCGAGCGCCTCCTTCGATTCGGCCGCGCCCACGAAGCCGACCGGGCAGCCGATCACGGCGGCCGGGCGCGGGGCGCCCTCGTCGAGCATTTCGAGGAGCCGGAAGAGGGCGGTCGGCGCGTTGCCGATGGCGACGAGCGCGCCCTCGAGATGCGGCCGCCACAGCTCCATCGCGCCCGCCGAGCGGGTATTGCCGATGGCGCGGGCGAGATCGGGCGTGCGGGGGTCGTCGAGCGTGCAGATCACTTGGTTGTCGGCGGGGAGCCGCGCGCGGGTGACACCGTTCGCGACCATCTTGGCGTCGCACAGGATCGGCGCGCCGCGCGCGAGCGCCGCGACCGCGACTTCGGCGAAATCCTCCGAGAGGGCGACGTCGCGGGGCAGGTCCGTCATGCCGCAGGCGTGGATCATGCGCACGACGCAGCGCTCGGCCGCGCCCTCGAAGCGCGACAGATCGGCCTCCGCCCGGATGATGGCGAAGGAGCGCGCATAGATCGCGCCGCCGTCCTTTATGTAATCGTATGGCCCGCTCAAACCGGTCGCTCTCCGAGTGCCGCCGCGAGGTCCTCGCGGCGTTCGATGCCTGCGAGCGCGTCTTCCAGCGCCGCGCGCGTCATGATCCGCACCGGTTTATCACCGGCGCCGCCGCCGAGCACCAGGCCATAGGTCGCCGCGTCCACGGCCACCAGCGTCAGATCCGCCGGCCGCGGGCGCGCGCAGCCCTTCGCGCAGCCCGAGACGTGGAGGCTCAGGCCATCCTTCAGGAGGTGCGACGCGGCTTGCGCGATGCCCGACGCATCCCCCGCCGCCGCGGCGAGGCCGGATCGGCAAGCGGGCGCGCCGGGGCAGGCCTCGACCGCGAGGCGCGGATCGGCCGGGTCGACGACGAAGCCTTGTTCGGGGGCGTCTCGCAGGAGGTGGTCGCGTTCGGGCGTCGTGAGGTGGGTCACGAGGATGGCGCGGGTGAAGGAGAGGCGGATGTGATGGGGTGCGCGGGTCGCGACGAAGCGTAGAGCAGAGGCCGTGATGCGGCCGAAGGGGAGGGGAAGGAGGGCGAAATCCCTCCCCGTAGGGGAGGGTGGCCCCGAGCGCAGCGACGGGGTCGGGTGGGGCCCGGGTGGAGACTGTTCTCCGCGCGTCGTGCCCCACCCGGCCTTTCTCGGCTCACGCCTCGAAAGTCCACCCTCCCCTACGGGGAGGGATGGGTGCCCGGCAATGAACGCGCGCGCCTCGTCGGAGAGGTCGCGCAGGCGATCCCTCCCCGTAGGGGAGGGTGGCCCCGAGCGAAGCGACGGGGTCGGGTGGGGCCCGGGTGGTGAACAATCTGCTACCGCCGTGCCCCACCCGGCCTTTCTCGCTCCGCCCGAAAGTCCTCCCTCCCCTACGGGGAGGGAGGGGGGCCCTGCAAACCTCTCCAGCATCCCCGCCACGACGTCGGGGATCTCCGCGAGCGACATCGCCGGCGTCGCCACGTAATCATCCCCCCGCGCGAGGAGCACGCGCGCGCCCCCCTCCGCCGGCTCGATCCGCAGATCCGCCCCCGGCGGCAGCGCGAACGCCCCCCCGCCATCCACCGCGACGAACGCTTTCGGCGGCAGCCCCGTCACGCCTGCGCAGGCCGCCTCGATCGCCCCCGCGAGAACGAGCGGATCGAACACCTCCATTGCATCGATCCCGGCGAGCGGGGAGACGAGGGTGAGGCGGTGGGGGCCGGGGCCGTCGGGCTCGGCGAGGCCGAGAGCGGAGAGCGCCTCGACGAGCGCGGGGTAAGTCTCCTCGCTCACGCCGCGGATCTGCAGATTTCCGCGCAGCGTCACATCCAGGAGCCCGTTGCCGCATTCCTCCGCGAGATCCGCGAGCGCGAGAGCCTGATCGCGCGACAAGATCCCCCCGAACGGGTGCACGCGCGCCAAGAGCCCGTCGCCGGTCTGCATCGGGCGGCGCGTGCCGGGGCACCAGCCGCGGCGGGAGGGGGGGACGGGCGCGCTCATTCCGCGGCCTCCCGGTCGTCGGGTCGCAGCCGCGCGGGAAGCGAGTTCGAGCGGCTCGTCCACAAGCCGCGCGCGAGCGCGTCGGCGAGGCGGGCGCGGATCGCGGCTTCCGCTTGCGGATTGGCCTCGCGCAGGCGCGCATTCACCGCCTCGTCGGCGATATAGGCCGCATAGAGCGCCTCGAAATGGACGTCGCGCACGCAATCCGTCGTCGCGGCGAAGGCGTAGAGCGCGTCGACCCCGTTGGCGAGTTCGGCCGCCCCGCGCTGGCCGTGGCGCAGCATGCCGGCGATGTAGCGCGGGTGGGAGAGGCGCCCGCGCACCAGCCGGTCGATATCCTCCGCGAGGAGGCGCGCCTTGGGCTCGGCGCGGCTCGTGTCGAGGGAATAGAGCGCGGGCGCGGCGCCGAGCAGAGCGGCGGCGGCGGCGAAACCGCCGATCGCATCGGCCGCCGCGTCTCCGTCGAGAATGTCGCGCTCGGCCACGTCTGACACGTGGACGAAGGCGTCCGCGCCCGCGACGCGCTCGGAAAAGCCCGCATCGGGGGAGGGGGCGCCGGCGGCGCCGTAGGCATGGGCGGTCTGCGCGAGATAGGCGCGGCCCAGATCCTCGCGCGTGCGCCATTCCCCGTCGAGCGCGAGCGACGCGGCGGCCGCGCCGTAATCGCCCGGCGCCGGGCCGTAGACGCGCGCGGGAGCGGAGCCCGCGCGGCGGGCGGCGGCGAGCGCGTTCCATTCGTCCGCCTCGTCGAGTGCGGCAATCGTGCGCGCGGCCTGGTCGAGCAGCGCGATCTGGTCCGGGAACGTGTCGCGAAAAGCGCCCGAGACGCGGATCGTCACGTCGATGCGCGGGCGCTCGAGGCGCGGCTGCGGCACGATCTCGAACCCGGTCACCCGCGTCGAGGCGGCATCGCGGGTCGGCTCCGCGCCCATGAGCGCGAGCGCCTGCGCGATGTCCTCGCCGCCGGTGCGCAGCGTCGGCGAGGCCCACAGATCCATCACCACGCGGCGGGGATAATCCCCGTGCTCCTGCAGATGCCGCCGCACGAGAGAAGCCGCCGCCTTCGCGCCGAGCGCGGCGGCGGCCGGGGTCGGGATGGCGCGCGGGTCGAGCGTCGCGAGATTGCGGCCGGTCGGCAGCACGTCGCGCCGTCCACGGCTCGGCGATCCGGAGGGGCCGGGCGGCACGAAACGGGCATCGAGCGCGGCCAGCAACCCCGCCCGCTCGCCCGCGGCGCTGGCTTCGTCTCCCGTGACGCCGAACACGTGCAGGCCGTCGCGCATGGCGACCTCGCCGAGATCGCACAGATGCGCGTCGAGACGGCTCAGCGCCTCGTCCATCGGCGTGTCGGCCGCGACCCCGCAGGCGGCGGCGAGGCCCGAGTCTTGCGCGCGGGCGCGGATGTCCTTGGCGACGAGGGCGGCGCGGCGCGGGTCGAGCACCTGCGCGGCGGAGAATTCCTCGACGAGTTCTTTGAGCGCCGCGTTCTCGTCGTCGAGGCTCGACAGCACGACCTCCGGCGTCTGATGGCCGATCGTGACGGCCCCGATCCGCCTCTTGGCGGGCGCCGCCTCGCCGGGATCGTCGACGATGAAGGGGTAGATCACCGGCAGCCCGGCAACCAGGAGCGAGGGCCAGCATTCGGGCGAGAGCGCCACCGCCTTGCCGGGCAGCCATTCCGTCGTGCCGTGGGTGCCCAGATGCACGAGCGCGTCCGTGTCCGCGCGCAGGGCGGCGTAGAAGGCGACGTAAGCATGGTGCGGGGGGAGGTTCGGGTCGTGATAGGCGCCCTTGCGGTCGCCGTCGTTGCCGCGGTCCGGCTGCAGCGCGAGGAGGATCTTGCCCGCGCGGATGACGGGGAAGCGGAAGGCGCCCTCTCGAAAGGCAGGGTCATTCTCCGGCGCGCCCCAGCGCTCGGCGATCTCCGCGCGGCGCTGATCGGGGAGGGCGGCGAGGGCGTCGCGATAGGTGGCGAGCGGGACGTCGAGGGTCTCGGGGCCGTCGAGAAGGTGGGGGATCAGCGCCTCGGTGGCGAGCGTGTGGGTGTCGTAGCCGTTCGCGGCGAGGTGTTCGAGGATGGCGACCGTCGAGGCCGGCGTATCGAGCCCCACCGCGAAACCGGCGCGCCCGGCGCGGGCGGGGTAATCGGAGAGGACGAGCGCGAGACGGCGGGCCTGGCGCGGGGTTCGCGCGAGCCGCACGAGGCCTGCCGCGCGCTCCGCGATCATGGCGATCGAGGCCTCGTCCGGGACGGCGATGCGCCGCGCGAAGGCGAGCGCAGGGTCCGCCTCGGCTTCCGCCTTGAAGGAGAGGGGGCCCGCGACGATGCGCCCGTCGAATTCGGGCAGCGCGATCTGCATCGCGAGATCGGCGCCGGAGAGGCCACGTTCGGAAGCGGCCCAGGCCTCGCGGGTGGTGCCGACGGGGATCGCTTGGAGGATGGGGCAATCGGCATGGTCGAGGACGAACATCCCTCCCCGTAGGGGAGGGTGGCCCCCGAGCGAAGCGACGGGGGTCGGGTGGGGCACGACGCTTGCAGGATGATCTCCACCCCCGGGCCCCACCCGGCCACGGTCGCTGGCGCTCCCGTGTCCACCCTCCCCTACGGGGAGGGATGGCGCGCGAAATCCCTCCCCGTAGGGGAGGGTGGCCTCCGAGGCGGAGCCGATGGAGGTCGGGTGGGGCACGAGGCTTGCAGAAAAGTCTCCGCGCGACGGGCCCCACCCGGCCTTGCTCGCTTCGCTCGCAAGTCCACCCTCCCCTAAGGGGAGGGATGAAGAGAGGGACTCCCGCGACGAAAACGCCGTCGTCGAGATCACCAATTCCGGCCGGCGCAGGCGGATCGCGTCCTCCACCACGCGCACGGCCGCCTCGTCCTTGAGGCTCGACACCCCGAGCACGATGCTCTGCACGTCGCGCGCGGCGAGCGCCTCGCGCAGGGCCACGACAGGCGCGGTGTCGCCCGAGAGGATCGCCGAGCGGTAGACGAGGAGGTGAGCGAGCGGGCGCGCCGGGTCGCAGGCGGCGAGCGCCTCCGCTACGTCAACGACCCCGCGCGAAATATCCCAGGCGAAGCCGCGCGGCGCATCGACGGGGGAGGGGGCCTCGCGGCGGCCGGACGCCCAGGCCTCGATGCCCGAGAGAAGCCGCGTCATGTTCTCGACGCCGCCCGCCCGGAAATAGGCCTCCAGCGCCGCGCAGCAGGCGGGCGGGACGGTGGAATGGTCGAGGAGCCGCGGGTCGGGCCGGTCGTCGCCGGGGATCACGGCGAGGGCGATGCCGCGGGTTTTGGCGAGCTCGAACAGCCGCTCGAGCCCGTAGCGCCAATAATCGAGCCCGCCGAGGCAGCGCACCAGCACGAAGCGAGCATGCGCCGCGGTCTTCTCGAGATAGAGGTCGATCGAGAGCGGATGGCGCAGGCGCCGCAGCGTGGCGAGCCGCAGAGACGGCCCGCCTTCGCCGCGCTGCTTATGCGCCGCCGCGAGCGCGCCGAGGTCCGAATCCGCGAAGGACAGGACGACGACATCGCCCGGAGGCTGGTCGAGGTCGATCGCGACCTCGCCCTCGTCCAGGCTCACGCTCGTGGCGGGCAGGAGGTGCATCGCGGCTCACACGCTCCCGAGCGCGCGCGCGACCGCCTCGCGGTCGAAGCCGTGCAGGCCGATCACGACGAGGATGCCGTCGCGCGGCTCGCCCGGGCGCCACGGGCGGTCGTAATTGTGCGAGACGCGCTCGCCGACGCCCAGGACCACGCAGCGCATCGGCTTGCCCTCGACGGGAACGAAGCCCTTGATGCGCAACACGCCTTCCGTCCG
>JARWLF010000972.1:0-13845 GCA_029853055.1 Scenedesmus sp. KT-U | reverse complement strand
TTGCAGCAGCAGTAGCAGACCTAGTCAAGCAGCAGGTGCTGCCACTACTAGCGCACCAGTTAGCACCTCTAGCAGTATGTCACGAAGCAGTAACCAGTGAGTTTGTTCGCCAAGCCATGCTGCTTGGCCTTGCAGATGCCACTTGGGAAGCGGCAGCAGTTGAGGCCGTTAAGCAACATCAAGCTGCTGTACAAGCAGCAGTATCTGCTGCCTCCGCTGTTGTAGTAGGTGACAGTACAAGTGATTCAGCTGGCCCAGGTAAAGCCCTGCGACCCCTGGAGGTCTTCTTCCCCTTTGACCCCTTTCTGCTTCAGCGCAGCAGCAGGTTCCTGGAGTTGCCCAGGAGCTACATCTGCTTCTCTCATGGCCAGCCACATGTCTCAGGTGACACAGCAGTACTCGCAGCTGCAGCTGCTGCTGATGCAGGCGACAGCAGCAGTGATGATGGCAGCGAGGCAGAAGACGAACCGGCAGGTGACGAACAGGCCCTGCAGCAACGCGCCGCTGCTGTTGTTGCAGCTGGCACCACACCAGCTACGCGCGGCATGCAGCAGGATGCAGGTGATGACAGCGAAGACAGTAGCAGTAGTGATGAAGAGCCAGATACAGAAGATATGGGCCGTAGCTTGCCAAATGGTGCAGCAGCGCCAGCTGCTCATGCAGCCGGTATCAGCAGGCATAACAGCAGGCAGCACCGGCCAGGTGTAGTACCAGTCGGGTTTGCTTCTGTTGGCCGAGGTTCCTTATCTGGTATTTCGCCACCTGCTGATATGATGGCAACGAGTTTGCTGGGGTCACAGTATCTTGCTGCTGCGAGCTTTAGTCCTGTTGATGCCATGGGTATGTCGCCGCTGCTGACGGGGCAGTCGCCTATGCTTGGTGGGAGTCCTATGGCTATGTCGTATACGCCAAATGATGGGTACATGCACAATGTAGCACAGTTGAACAGTGGGGTGCAGTGAATGGTGGAGTGCTTACCAGCAGAGTAGTCAGTGTCGGCGGTTTGCGCTGTTTAGTCATCCTAGGATAGTGTTAGGAGTTGCATCTTGTAATGTAGATGCATCCAGCTGTTGCTTTTGTACAGAAGACAGGTCTATGTGTCCAGACCTGTCTGTCAGAATGTCAGAGGCTTGGTGTGCCCCTCCTGAGCAGAGGAGGGCTTTCATTCAACATGTTGAGTCTTTGTTTATCTACCTAGTACTTTTCAAGCTTGGTCTGTTTAAGTTGACAGTATGACGGAGCTCATTTGGCGATTCTTGGATGGTGCTATGAATTGCAGCTGTTTGTACCACCGTGGGGCATAGGTTCCAGGTGTTGCAACAGAAGCGCAGCTCTCCGCTCACCTCATAGGCAGGTCGTGCTTGCTCACTTGCTATGTTCTGGTGATTTAGAGGTAACACCGAGTCAGAGTCAGCATCGAGGCAACACTGTTGTGTGTGCTGTTCATACAAAACAGTACCGAGCATTGCTGTATGTAGATCGCGTCCATGATGTGCCTGAAAGTTATTTTCGTATTGTTGGATTTGTTATGAGTGCATTGCCTCTGCGAGTCGCGCAATATCCCAGCGCCTTGAAGGCATCGCAACCGCAGCATGGATCCCAATACGCGGAAAGAGCATGAAGCCAAAGCCAGGGCCATGCTTGTTGATGGCACACAAGTGTTGCATGTCAACAGAGGCCGCAACAAGCCCCAGCAGCGCAGGGATCAGCAAGAGCAGCATCAACATGCAGCTGCGGCTGGTTTTCAACAGCATCCTGCAGCTCGTGCCCAGAATCGCCAACGAAGGGACGATGTAGGGAGCACTTCAAGGTATCGAGCACTTGCAGTCGAGACACATCAACTACATGTGTCTTGCACATGTCTGCATGCCCTTGGGTGGCATTTCCTGCAACCAGGGCAGTTACAGCATTTGCACATTGTGCACATCGGCCATCTGTGGTCGGTCATGGAATAAGCACCTCTCGATTCCACAATAAGACTCCTCCTCACCGCAACATCGAGGATCTGTATGTATGCAGACAAGTGCAGCAGTAGAAACAGCTACACACACATGCAAAGCAGCATTCGGATTTTGGGTTGAGCAAGCATGTCACCACTCTTCAATTCTGCGTGCTGAACATCGTAATACGATTTGCTTTAGTCATTCAGTGCCGTATGTGTTGCAAGATCGAAGCCAAGCTGCGAACCAGCTGCAACTGCTGTAAGAGAGCAGTTGTAGAGTTGGTTGGCAATGCTGCATACCAACGAGCCAACTACTGCACAACCGCGATGCATAACAGGCCTGTGCTCCCTCTGTTTAGAACGTGGCGTTTGGATATTGCTGTTGTGGTGGCCCAAGTCATACTGCATGTTGTCTTTGCTTCTTTGTGTGGTCGTCATATTTCAGGTTGTTGAAGTTGTTTGTGTGGTCGTCATATATGTAGAAGTTTGTTACAGCCATGTGAGCTTTGTCACTGTGTCTCTGCTGTGTTGTTGCTCCACAATAGTGTCCCGTGAATGGGATGCTCCATGCATCTTGTGATCAGCAACCTGCCCTGGCCAGGTTGGGTTCTGGTGAATGGTGGGCTTGCCTTTTCAACGCAGAATACTGATGAATCTTATTCGAACATGCTGTACTGGAGCTGCTTCTCCAGCATACACCAATCAATGCGTGAATCCCTGCATCCAAGCTGTTTCGTTGTTGCTTTTAGTCAACTCCCCGTGTTGCTGCTGTCGTTGCATTCGTGCATGGTATGTTGTTGTCCTTTGCTGCGGTATGAGCTCAACTCTTGTCCTAAAGTTAATTTCTTCTACTTATTCTCTCACAATATATACAAAACTATTTCGCTGGTATCCCAGCAAGCACACAACAGTCAATGCCTCTCTTTTCATGTTATGTAAGATGATATGAAAAGGTTTGTCGTTAGGCCTCTCACCCCCTCTTCAGCTGCTAACTACTGCTCACTGCTATGTTGCATTCTCACTTGCACACAGACTCGAGCAAGAGGTCGTCAGCAGCAGATTGTGGGAACCAGCATGTCAGCAGCTACAGCGGCCGCTACCAGAAGCAGTACCCACAACGTTTGACAGTTTGGAGCAGTATATTGACACATTTGAACCGCTGCTGTTTGAAGAAGCGGCTGAGAGCATCAGAGCGACCGTCGAGGAATCTGAAAGGGCGGGGCGAGGCGTGGAAGTGACAGTACAGCTGTAAGTTGGTGACGTGCATTGTAGGTGCATTGTATCATGTGACGTGCATTGTATGTGCATTGTATCATGTGGTGCGCATTGTATGTGCATTGTATCAACTTCCACTGCTATGAGTGCATTGAGTCACAGGATCGTGCATTATGAGACAATGAAGTCAGCAGTAGCAATGCATGTGGCAATGCACTACTGCTGTAGCACCTTGCGAAGCTTGCCCATGGGATCATGGGCAGGTGGTTGCAAGCTGCTACTGCAGCAGCAGCTTGATTCAAGTATCATTCCTCACGACTATGTAAGCACTTGCCTGTGTAGACTGCCAGAATGGTAAAATATTGCACCTCTTGCATTGTCATCCACATTCATGAGACTTGGGGAAATATGCCAGGATACCTTATGATATGTCGTGTTCACATAAATGCTTGCAAGATGTGCATTGCCTGCATCAATGATCAAAAGCAAACACATTGCATACTACCTGCATAACCACAACATTCAAAGTGCCTGACACGCTGCATTGCACAACCACACTGCAGTGTGCTGGTAGCATGATGTGCTGCATGCATACAGCCCCAAAGGTGCATTTGCTGCAACCCGCATCATCTGCTAGCACCTTCTACTAGTTGCACACGGAGGCCACAGCACGCATAAAAGCTGCCTGCCGCAGTGACTAGCTGGGTCTGCTCCGCCGCCGCTGCCGCTGCTATTGCTGTTGCTGCTCCTGCTGGTTGCTAGCTGCAAGTAGCTTCAGGCATTTTGACTGCTGCAATCCTATCAAACTGTGCAGCATCGTTCGACACACCCACACAACTGTAGAATCAGCTCATCTTGCATGATCTACATTATCTACTGAGTGGTTCAAGCACCTAGCAGAAACATATACTATGCATTGAAATAACAATGTATATCTACATCATGCAACTCTTAAGTATGAATTTGCAAACAAGTGTGGGAGTACATGACCACTACTTCAGCATCATGAAGTTGACAGCATCTGACACTTGTGAGGTCGAGTTTGAAAGTTACATGAGTCTCTTTCTTTTTCTGCCATGCCATGTTGCTTGGCGCACAAAGCACTGCTGGCAGATCAGAACTATTGTGATATCCGCACAATCTATTGTATTCAGTATCCTTGCATTGCAGCCTGTTGAAAGTACGCTGCAGTAGACACTGCTGCTGTTTTCAACCAAGAATAGGTTTCCAGCAAACATTGTACGTGAACTTGCCAGTGCTGCAGTGCATCTGACATGGTTGACAATAGCAGACAATGCTGCATTGATGTGTCTCACTGCTGCTGCTGCTGCATTGCAGGTGTGCACCCATGAACGACGGCTGGTTCAACATCCGCCTCGCTGCTGCCACACAAGAAGCAGCAGCAGACCTCAAACAGCTACAACAAGACAGAGACGCTGCTGTAGTAGTACTTCAGCTACCTGCTGCTGCTGCTGCTGGCAGCAGTCGGAGCACCCCGCCCCTGCAGCAGCAGCAGCTGGTGTGTCGCGCTTCAGGGCTATTACGTAATAAGTGGGACACTGAGCAGGGGGTCGTGCATGTTCATATCAGGCCATGCTGTGGGAGACATGAACAGACACCGGAGAGCCCCTGCTGTAAGGTATGTGTTACTGCTGCTGCTGCTGCTGCTGCTGCTGCTGCTGTGGTTGGTGCATTTTGTCTTCTGGCCGTCATTCTGCGTGCATTCTTGTTGAGAATGAGCTTCTGAGCACTTTCAAGTCTGTTTACATATCAATGCACTCTAGGAACTTCTTATGAAGTAACCTTGACTGCTGCTGCTGCTGCTGTTGCTGCAATGCATGCAGGTCCTGCAGTATCTCCAGCAGCAGCAGCAGCAGTCGTCACCCGACAGGTGGCAACTGCTGCCCGCTGGTTCATTAGTCACTGCTACTCGGGAATATTCCACATTAGCTCGTCTGCAGCAGATACCCATCCTGGACTATATCCTAAACCCTAGCAAGTACCCCAGCAGCAGGAGCAGCAGCAGCGGCAGTACTACTGTACCAGCTGCAGCTAATCTGCCGGCGGAAGTTAGTAGTCCAGGGTTTTGGGGTTACTTACATAGTAGTTTTGATTTACCACAGATTGAAGCGATCAAATGCAGCGCCACGCATTTGGCCAACAATGCACAGCAGCAGCAGCAGCAGAATGCACAAGATCCTGATGGTGATATGGAGGTAGTGATGGTAGATCAAGATCGCAGTAGATCTAGATCTGGATCTCCAGCAGCAGCAGCAGCAGCAGCAGCACCGTTCACGCTGATCCAAGGGCCCCCAGGAACTGGAAAGACACATACGGTGCTTGGGGTTTTGAATACGTGGCATTTGGTGCAGTTTCAGCGGTTTTATATGTCACTGGACAATGCAGTCCGAGGTTTGGCCGAGTCAGGAGCACAGATCGGTAAGATCATGATATCTTAGATCTCATCAGATGTACTGTGCATTTGATCATGACGGCATCACGTGACTCAAGATTATCAACAATGCATGCATTATTGTGCATTTGGGTGCACTCAGGGTAGCAATGAAGGTTTCCACCCTGTTGAATGTTAGTAAGCACATAATGCGCGCTTGTGCTGCTGCTGCTGCTGCTGTGATGCAGAGCGTGAATTGATCAGTGATGAGTTTCCATCAGGTCTAGCTCAGCGCCCCAGGATCTTGGTGTGTGCTCCCAGTAACGGAGCGATAGACGAGTTGTTGGAGAGAATATTGAGGTATGTATCTGCTGATTTGGCATGCATTACAATCATGCATTGCTCTATATGTGCATTCTCAATGCATTGTGTCTCTGAGTTGCTGTCAAAACATCGAAGTAAATCTCTACTTGCAATAGCTGACTGGGGCCCTCCCCTGGAAGGAGCAACCCACTGCAGCCGTGACAGGCAGAGCAATACATCCCAGCCTCGCTGCAACTGTGTACATCCATTGCATATCTGTGCTGCTGCTGCTGCTGCTGCTGCTGCTGTTATAACGGTGGTGATCTGGATATGTTTTCTACTTGCAGGGGAACGTTCCGTGATGTGAATGGTCACATCTACAGGCCTGATGTCGTCAGGCTGGGGAGTGAGGAGGCACTCAGCACAGAGGCGAGACAGGTGAGACAGAGCAGTAGGGGAGTGACAGTGGTGCATTGTGGTGCATTGCAGTGAGATGCCTTGCATTGTTGTGCATTGTGGTGCATGCTGCTACATTGTTGTGCATTGTTGTGCATTCTGGTGCATGTATGCCCTGTGCATCGCTTGAAGCCTATGGCAAAGGTATATGCTGTAAGTTGTCCATTTTATTGGGTTGCTATCTGGACAACATATAGCATATAGTGTCACCATGTGCTGCAGTGTCCTTGAGCCAGCAGTGTATTGCAAGTAGATGACATTGCTTTACTTTTGCATTGCCGACAGCCCCTCAGGCCAGCAATATCGTTGAGACAAAATGGTTATGATTAGGGTATGTAACTGGTGGTGCTGCTGTCTCTTGCGCTGCCGCTGCTGCTGCTGCTGCTGTAGGTGTGGGTGGAGCAGCTAGCCGGTCGCTTCTTATCGCATAATCCTGCGTCCTACACAGCAGAACTCAACGAGCAGCAGACCAACATGCGCATGATTATGACGCGAATGCGCAACGTGGCGCAGTCCCTGTACGCGATGAAGCAGAAGCTGCAGACGGCCCGCGATCGCGCGGCGCAAGGCGCCGCCAACGCCGAGCAGGAAGCGGCCACGTACAATCAGCAATTGCTATCGCTGGTCGGGCAGGTAGTTACCGACTTCGAGCAGCTCCGGAAAACGAAGGCGAATCTGTCGCGCCTGGCGCTGGTCGAGAACCGCGTCGCCGGCAGCGGGGCGGCGGAGTGGGGTCGGAGGCTGGCGGCAATACAGGTCAGCAACCCGCTGTTGTTAGTGACCATCTTACGATGATGAGTTCCATATACATTTGCATTCCAGACAAGCAACCAAAGCACTGACTAAGTATCAATATGTGACTGCAGGCTAGATCTCAACACTATCATCACCAGCAGCAGCACCAGCAGCAGCAGCAGCAGATCCCAGTGATCATGCAATCTGATCTCTGGCGATCTTCATACAGACAAGCTCAACGTGAACTTCAGATAGATCTGGAGATGTCATTTGTTGAACAGGTACTCATGGATGTCACTGATCAACCATTTTCGGTGATGCAACCTCCATCAAAGTTTGCATAATCTAAACCCGGCTGTTCGATTCAATAATAAATTGTCTTTAGTTGACCAGGTCGGACAACAATGTTGCATTGTGTCGATCAGTCCACCTCAGCAATGCATTCTGTCACAATTGCATTCTACATGCTGTGTCACACATTTCCCGGATTATTTCTTGCACAAATCTTTCCTCAAACAACCAAGAGAGCAAGATCTTGGTCTCTAGTTTGAAGTACATTGAAATCAAAAGGGTAAGGTTATAAACTGTTGTGCTCATAGGCTGAAATGGTGTTCACAACCCTGAGCAGCAGTGCTAGAGACGTCTTCAAGCGCCTGAAGCAGCCCTTCGAGCTGGTGTTGATCGATGAAGCAGCACAAGCAGCAGAAATAGCAGCACTGCAACCACTCATACACGGAGCAAAGTAAGTATATGTCATCTTCATTATGTATTTCATATTGAAATTGTGATTTTACCAGTCTATTTTTTGTTATTTGATTGTTTGGATGTGTACGGTTGTTACCATAATGTTACAAAATCTGACATATGTTATTTTGTTATTTCAGGGCTGTCGTCATGGTTGGTGATCCACAGCAACTGCCAGCTACCATCTTCAGTCAAGCAGCAAAGCAGCTTGCATTAGAACGCAGTTTATTCGAACGACTAGCAGCAGCAGGCTGCCCAGTAAATATGCTTAAAGTGCAATATAGGATGCATCCGGCGATAAGGACATTTCCATCAGATTATTTCTACAGTAATGCATTAATAGATGCCCCATCGGTGCTTGCTAGACCCCGCCCGTGGTTTTACCCACCGCTAAACCCTGCTGCTGCTGCTGCTGCTGGCAGCAGCGACGGCAGCAGCAGCAGCGATGGGGTGCTGATTCCGTATGTTGTATATGACGTTTCAAAAGGCAGGGAAAGGTATGTGAAAGGTAAAAGTCCAGAGAATGAGTTAGAAGCTCGGATGGCAGTAGCGTTATATGGCGAGCTGCGGCGGCTGGCAGCAGCGCGGCAGCAGCAGCAGCAGCAGGATAAGGTAGATGTTGGAGTGATTACGCCATATCGCGGACAATCTATGCTGCTGAAAAGATTGTTCACGCAGGCTTATGGTAAAGATATTTTGAATGAAGTAAAGATTGCTACGATTGATAGTTTCCAGGGCAAACAGCGGGATATTATTATTCTGACTTGCGTGCGTGCTAGCAGCAGCAGCAGCAGCAGCAGCAGCGATGACAGCAGCAGCGACATGCGACCTGCTAAGCTAGCAGTGCAGAAAGCACAGCGGAGAGAAGCCGGTCAGGATGCTCCCGCTGCTGCTGCTGCTGAGTCAGAGCAGCAGCAGCAGCTGTCGCAAAATCTTAAAAAGGGCATCGGGTTTTTGGAAGACACCAGACGCATGAATGTTGCAATCACTCGAGCTAAACAGGCATTATACATCCTTGGTAGGTTTCATTTTGAATGTCTGTAAATCAGTACTTCTGGTTTGAATTTTCACTTTTTTTGCTTTATTGGTACTTCTGAATTCTGTTTTTGCATGGTACAATCCTGTTTTTGCATAGTATAACTCTGCTTGCTGGAGGATGTGGACTTTTAGTATGATTGTGCAACAAAAGCTGTCAAGATCGCTGCTGCTGCTGCTGCTGCTGCTGTAGGTCACACTGACACTCTGGTGAGTCATCCAGCCTGGGAGTCCCTGATCGCTGACGCAGGATTACGTAACTGTGTCATCTGGGACGCGGTCCCGGAAGATATTAGTAATCCGACTAATAGGAATTCTACAGCGCAGAAATTGAGGGTTGGTAGGCAGTTGCAGGAAGATATGGTGCCCCAGCAGCAGCAGCAGCAGCAAACGGTGGATCCCCAGCAGCAGGAGCTAGAGAACTTGTTAGCAGGCAACGCAGATGCCCAGCAGCAGCAGCAGCAGCAAAGACAGAGTCCAAGTCCGCCAGCAGCTGCTGCTGCTACTGCCGGTGATCAAGTTGCTGCTGCTGCTGCTGCTGCTGCTGCTGCTGGCAGCAGTAAGGACTGGTTGGTGGCATTGCAAGAGAAGCAAGATGCTGAACGTAAAAGACAACAAGATGAGCAGCAAGCCAAGCAACAAGGAAGGCTGAAGAAGCTCAAGCTCACAGGCGCTGATGGACAAGCAGCAGCAGCAGCAGCAGCTGCTGCCAGCAGTGACGTCTCAGAGGGCAACACTCCTACTGCTGCTGCTGCTGCCACCGAGCAGCAGCAACACCAGCTTCCTGAGCCATCAAGATTGCAGCAGCAGTCCAGACCAGAGCAGCAGCAGCAGCAGCAGCAGGATCTAGATGAGGTTTTAGCCGGTGTACCGGGCGATGGTTTTGAACCGTACCATGGCATGACAGTCAAGCAGGGCGCAATCTACTGGTTACTAACACCTCTAGTGCAACAGTCACTGATCAAGCTGCTGCTAGCGATGACGCAGCAGCAGCGGCAAAGTGCATTGGCAGCAATGAAGCAAGAGGACCTAGCCTGGGTGCTGCCATGCCTTCAGCAGCAGCAGCAGCAGCAGCAAGGGGTGCTGGGTGCATCGCCCAGTGGTCCAGGCAATGCAAGTGGGACAAAAGCAGCAGCAGTAGCAATGCAACCAGAAGGTGGACAGATGCTGCTGCCTGGTGGAATCCAGGTTGCCGCACCACCTGCTGCTGCTGCTGCCACAAGTGCCCAGCAGCTGGTAATGCAGCCAGTAGGACCATCTTCTACACGAAGCGCCGCCGCTGCCGCTGCTGCTGCTGCTGGTGGGCAGCTTATGCTGCTGCCAGCTACTCATAGTCCAAGGTTACAATCCTTATCAGGACCGCAGCCTGGCACTGCTGCTGCTGCTGCTGCTGCTCAGCCGCCAGTGATGATTCTGGGACCAGCAGGACTCTCTGCTCCTCTGGCAGCAGCAGCAGCAGCAGGGTTTAGCAATGCACCTCCACCAGCAGCAGCAGTCTCAAACCCTAATGCACCTCCAGGCCTCACTGGAGTTGCATTGAACCCTACTGCTGCCCAATTCTCAAGTCCACCTCAGCAGCAGCAGCAGCAGCAGTATGTATTGAACCAAGATGGTGTCTTTGTTCCTGCATCAACTGTACCACCTGCTGCTAGTCGTCCTACTGCTGCTGCTGCTGCTGCTGCTGCTGTAGCACCTCGAGCTCCACAGCCACCAGCAGCAGCAGCAGCAGGTGGCGCCAATGCACCGTCACGTGCTGCTGACAAGTCGGCACATGACACACCACCAACTGCCAAGCAGCTCAAGCGCATCGCCAGAAATGAACGACGAAGACGAGAACGGGAGATAAGAGAAATGGAGGAAGGGCTCAGAATGGCAGAACAGCGTGAAACAGAGCGGCTGGCAGCACTACCCCAGCAGCAGCAGCAGACGGCAACTCTGCCACCTTGGCATAGACAGCAGCGGCAGCAGCAGGGTGGTGATCAGCCTCCGCCCTGGCGGCAGCAGCAGCAGCAGCGTCAGGGTCAGAAAGGGGGCCGGGGCGGTGATCGGCAGCGGCAGCAGCAGCAGCAGCTGCGTGGTGATGGGAAGGCTGGTGGACGTGCTGGCAAAGTTATGCGATGAACGTGATGAGTAATTTGATTGTCATTGTCAGTCGAAATCATGAGTCACGTGACTCGGCATGTGGTGTCACATGATGCTATTTTTGAACTGCAATGGTTAAGCAGTGCCACAAAAGTGCTGTTAATCGCCAGGCAATTGATATCATTGGCAGCCATTTGCAGGGCTTTGTGGCAGGACGCTGTATGCTTGTAAGAGTTTGATCATCTTCATCAGATTCACAAGGTTCCAGTGATGTTGTGCCTTGAGAAGAAAGGTCATTGCGTCATGAGTCTCTGTAGTAGTGATTGTCTCCTGTGCTGGGCCGCTCACAGGCCAATCACACGGAACCACATTCTTGCTCCAAGATACAAAACAGCAATATCGAACGTCAATCTGACTGAACACACGTACACCTCCACACTCCGATGTCGATCATGGCAGAAAGATTCCAGGAAAATGGGCCAACCATGTCCATCAACATAATGATGTCAACAACAGCAGTTGTCTGCGCACAACATCCACAGCACAGAACCCAGAGCTCCATGAATCACAATTGTCAATGTCATAAGCCATTCTACCCGGCAGTTAAATTACAGGCATCAAGTAATGATCTCTGCACTGCTCAGTCAGCTATAACGAACGGTGAGGATCATAATCTATTGCAAACCCCTGCTGCATGTCCAAGTCAATGTCTGCTACTGGTGCCCCTGCCATTCGGAGCCCTAGGAGCATCTCTGCTGTGATTCACTGCCACTGCCCGCTCATGTCTGCTGTCTCTGCCATCTATGGGCCTGTGACCACCTCTATCTCTATCACCATGGGTTCTACTACCATTGATGCTGTTACTGTTGCTGCGGACAGCACTTTGCCTGCTCAGCGGATGGATGATGATGCTCCCTGTAGCCTTCTCTGTGCTGCTGCGGGCTTCTACTTCTGCTGCGCTTCCTGTAGCCTGAAGCCTCCTGCCCAAGCTGCTGCTGCTGCAGCTGCTGCTGTCTATCTGTGTGCTGGTTGCTGTTGGAACGAGCATTGGAACAATCCTGCAGCGGTAGCTCCTTCTGCTGTTGCTGCTGCTGGGGCTTGTTGGCAGGGTGAGGTGCCTGTTGAGATGACATACGCTGCTGCTGCTGCTGAGTCTGACCTTGTTGCTGTTGCTTGGGTGTGCGCTGCTGTTGCTGTTTGGGGCCCTGCTGCTGTGCTGATGCCCCTGCTGCCTTCTGCTTGCGCAGCTGAGCCTGCAGCGTAGCTAGCTCAACACGAGTGGTCTGTAGCTGGCTTTGATGTCGTTTGATTTCAGCCTGTGCTGTCTTGAAAAGGCTTGATATGTTGGTAAGGAGAACCAGGCGCTCGGCTGAGAGCTGTTGCACCTGGAGAAGGTAGCATAGAGTGTAGAAGGTTACACTTTGCATATGCAGGGCATAGTGCACGACACTACCGCTTGCATTTGCAAGCCTCTGTTAACGAAATACCGTGGAGCTCGCCTGGTTTTGCTCTTGAAGTTGTGAAGCTGCATGCATGCCATGGTGCAAGGCAGTGCGCTATACATGCATCTTGCGTTATTGCAAGCCATGCAGGCAAGCTGTTGAACAGCAGTACAGCTGAGTAGTTTCCAGACGTTGACAGCTTGAAGATAATGCTAGTGTGCAGTTGCACAGCAGCCGTGTGATGTTCACAAGGAAACTACTTGCATGCCTTGGCAAGAACACTTACTTGCTGGTCCTTGGCCTGTAGCTCCTGTTTCAACGCTGATATCGTGACCTCTTTTTCATCCAGTGACGCTTGAAGCTGCAAGCAACATTATCTAGTTGCAAGTCAAGAGGCTATAGCATTAACCACGATTAGTGAACTGCAAGTGGCGCCTACCTCTGCTATCTGCAGTTTCTGTTGCCTGTGCACAATTGTGCCCTGCTGAAATTCCTCTGCCTCCCCGCCTGTACAGCATACATGAACTGGGTCTAAAATCTGGCATGCAGCTGAACCAAACCAACGCACTCGTTCGGTTGACATACCATACTCCAGGCCAGCATACAGGTCATCGTCCTCGCTGCCAACAGCAAACTCAGCAGGCTCTTCCGCGGTATCCACCCCAAGAGCTAGGTGGTCATGAAACGTATCAGCATGATCCTCCTCCATCTGTGTAACAGCAGCCGAGGTGAGCTCAGACCGCAACTGTGCTGTACACAGCTACCATCCCAAGAGATCACAGGAGCGCGCAACCATGCTTTTGCCAAGCCGATAGCCGTAATCATGCAAGCCTTTTCGTTTATCCCCTGAGGAGGTGACCGCATCCAGAGCAGTAACATCCTGACTTCCAAACGACGAAGCTGTCCGCGACCGCAGCTGTCATTCTATTGCAGCATGCAATGCATGGTATGTCATAGACCAGGGTATGGGCTTGTGACGCTAGCTCGTTACTTTGTACAATGATGTCTTCTTGCAGGCTCTTGCTGGTCCAACTGGTCAAACCTACAGTCATGAAGCAGATACACTGAGGGCGTGTTTACGAGCTAGCGAAATGGGTTCAGTGTGTGGAAAACATGCAAGGAAACGCGGCAAGTACGAGGTGGCGTGTGGCGGAAGCTCCCTGTCGGATGCCAAGCCAGACACTGCCTGTTCTGCCTGCAAGGTAACGCAGCACACTGGAAGCTGCCATACCTGCTTCTACCCGTTTCATGATGTTTATGACCTGAAAACATGATGAAACTGTTTGCTTATTGCTGCAGAAGGCAAAGCAACTCCCCATCGAGCATGCGTCTGACTCTCCTGACGCAGAGCATACCACAAGTACGAAGCAGCAGATCAAGGCATGCCCAGCATCAGCGGTGCAGCCCAAGCAGAAACCGGACCCAAAAGACTTCATGTTCATGAACTTGCAACAACGGACAAGGGTGAAGCTGCCAGGGTACGCTGAGCTGATGTTTGC
>JARWLF010000971.1:0-11983 GCA_029853055.1 Scenedesmus sp. KT-U | reverse complement strand
ATAGCTTCGTGCAACAACTGGGTTACTGGCAACGGCAGAGTAGCTTACTTCCTCACCAATGGCTCGGCAGCACCCTCCAGCACACCAAGCATCACAGTCAAGGTATAGCGTAAGCCGGCTCAAGCGAAAACGAAGCTTGATGCCCAAGCTTGTAACAACTGCATTATGGCAAGCTGTTAGTGTTACATCACCCTCAGCAGTTGACTCACCCAATTGTTGACCAACTCTTGACCATTATCACCGCCCACCAGGCTGGGCTTGTATCACCTCGCATGAGCGCACATCATCTTTGCTGCAACCTCTCGGGTTGCATTCAACATTCATGAGCATGCTTGTCGTGTTTGACAGGGTAATGCCACGATATGGCAGTATCTGTACGGCAACTGCTCAGTCCCTGCTGGCAGTCCACCAAGCGCCAGTGTGGAGATCAATGTAACAGTTACAAGAAGCGGCCAGCCAGTTAGTGGACTTACTGTTGATGGTGTAGCTACAACAGGTAGGTACAATTTTCACTAACATGTAGATCATGCCAAGCCCATCGTTAACACCAGCACAGCAGTATCCTTGCTCTTACGCTTGCTTTGTGCTGATAGCTCATGCTGCTGCTGCAGAGTCCTGTGGTGCCAGACTCGCTCCTCCCTACTACCTAAACCTCACAGCCACCCCTCGTGACAGTGATGACAACATTCTCTGGTTCCACAACTTCACGACAAACAGCACTGGCCGCATTCACGGCAGTGGGGCCAATGATGGAAGGGTGTCTACTAGTGGTGATAATGCTGCCAAAGCCATTGTGATTGTCAACACCAAGACAGCGGGTATGTGCAGTGAGCTGAGATATGAATTGATTCAATGCTGATGTAGAGTTTATCTCAAGGATTGTTGACATACCTCACTGTGTCATGAAGGAAACATATCTCCTGCATCATCTGCCTGTGCTTGCTGAGAATGCATGCAACTTGTGAATGGTTTGCCACACTATACAGACCGATCAGGCATGTTTGCCGACTTGGCGCTGTGACGAGATTGCTTACTAATTGCTCACCTTGGCAAGGTGCTGTACCCTCGTCTGCCAATGCTACTTGTGTAGAGCAAGCTTTCCAGGCGGTCTTATGGTCAGCATAGTTGGTAGCTTCCTCAACTGCTGAGTGTCATCTGTGCTGTTATGCTGACACGGCTGTTCTGTGTGATGCAGAGTCTCTGGCCTGTTGTGATCTCACTCTTGCTGGACCAGCCACCACTGATTGGGCCGCCACATTGCAAGGAAAAGGCAAGGTGTGTGAAGATGATGCGCATGGAGCCAAACCAGCTGCTGCTGCTGCTGCTGCTACAGCAAACTCTCATGATGCACATGCTGGCCATGACCAACATGCTAATCATGACAGTCATGATGGCCATGATCATGGTGCAGAGATCAGCAACAGCAGTAGGACTGCAGGGCCACCAGCTGCCACAGCTACCAGTGGTGCAACTGCTGTATCGGTTGCAAGAATACTGCCAGCTGCAGCACTGACTGCTGCAATGCTGGCTATGCTATGATCAAGTCCTGACATGCCAGTGTTACTCCAGGTGGCAATTATGTATGTGGTTGTGGTTGTCATGACGGTCATGAAACAGCTTCAGTGTCCACCGGCTACTAGCTGACAAGGCTGTTGTGCGCATGCCTATCTACAAAGTACATCAAGGAGGGCTACAGATGATAGTAGCCAGATTATGTAGCGCATGCTCATGTGGGTGCAGCAAGCTTGATACACTGCTTGCTCGCGGTTGGGCGCAGTGAGGCCGCCTGGGCCGCGGTGGGTTTGTTGGCCCTACTCACAGTACTCTGGGGATTGGGTTTGCACAGATCACGTCAACGTTGCCGTTGGTAACAAGTTGTTCTGGGTTGTGCACTGGTTCATGTAGGATGCTTCTTGCAGCTGCATAGCCATCAATAGCTAGCTAAGATTGTGGGGTTGTGTCAACGACATTGGTGAACTGTTTACCAATGAATGGCATTCATTCAGAGTGCTTTCAAGTGATAAACGGTTTTGTGGGGTCACCGTCTCCTGCACGAAATTGAGTTATCAGCTTATCTTATACATGTACATTTGCAACAATCTCCTTGCCAGCAACTTCAACTGACAGCTTGCAGCCTCGGTTGTTCATTGTAATGTCCATGGTGGCCCAGGGTTTTGCAAATCTGTGTTGCTCAGGGCTTTGCTGCTTATTAGCAGAGTCACGGTGACTGACAGTCCCAGGAGCTCTCGCCCTGATTGTGGAGTCTGCGTTTCATGTGCTGTACTGAACAACGGGTTGTTGAGAGATGGTGTGGGTGTTGAAGTCTCATGATGGTTATGCGTCAGCAACACAAAGTGCCACGATGTACCCTGCAGTCCAGCGGTCCTACCAGTAGAGTGCGCATGTTGCTCTCAGACCATGTTGCTCTGCTTACAATCATGCCATTGAGTTGTCATGGGCCCTATTATGAAGGGGCTCTTCATAAAGGTCGTATGTAATCTGTACTATCGTGTTTGATCGAGGGTGTACAGACCTCAATGGTATGAAAGCGGCTTTCTGTGCTAACAGGCATGGCAGATCAATCATTGGTCCTTTCTGAGTGTCTCAGACAATGCTTGCACGAGGTTAAACCTCAGGCTCCTCTCTTATAACATAGGTTCGGATTCTCTGAGCTGTTTCCCTACTGCAACGTGCTGTGGCATGCATGTAACATGGCAGCATGATTGATTATGATTTTTATCGCTGTAAGCAATCGCTGTCTCTTGGCAGCTGGGCCTGGCTATCACCGTAGGTGAAACAGGCTGGAGGTTGGCTAAAACAGCTTACGTGGATGATGCTTGCTGTGGACAGGGCTGCCCAGTAGTACACAATGGACAAGTAGAGGATCCTGCATACACCATGCACGCCTGTTTCTCAGCTTTTGCTTTGTTATGTCTGCTACCGCGCCCTTTCTACTCTCTGCCAGAGAGATACGGTATCTATACATACGAGTGTGCAGCGGATGCGGTACCTGCAGCGTTTGTTTTGCTCAGGTTGATCTTCAAGTTGAACTATCCTGTGCACAGTGTGCTAGAGCGCTCTAGGCATAAGCCTGGCAGTGGCATGCAGCATGATTCGTATGATCATGAGAGTGCACGTGTAGCCACCTCAGTGTACCGCAATCAGACGTTCATGAAGAAATAGGCAGAGAATTGCTCCCCAGTCAGTTGAAACTGTGAAGTTGTTCAGGGACCTGCAGTGTAGACAATGCAGTACTGCATTATCGTACCGCAGCCTGCGATGATCGTCTGCAGGATGCAGACATGACCACTGGTTTCCAAGGCAAACAACCAGTTGTTGGCATGAGAGCAAGGAAACAGTTGTTGGCATGAGAGCAAGGAAAGTGCCGCCAGAAGTATCGGGTACCATGCGCACAATGCCTGGGAAGCAGCAACAGTTATCTTGACGATAAGCAGTTTGAGCCAGGTGATCGAACACCAATGCGTTGACCCGGATGCATGTTGCTTGGCAGTTGCTGTTCGCGCCCCACGTGACAGCAACATGCTGACTAGACAGCCTGTGACAAGTGGACAACGGAAGAACGGTCTGTTTGTCAGCTGCGTGCTAACAGGTGCTATAGACTCTTGCATTGCAAAGCAGTATACTGAATATCGTATGCAAGCAGGCGAAGACAGGTCGCACATATTGCGTAGACACAGTTGAAGCACCTGCAGGCAGGAATCTACTTCGGAACCAAACAGACAGCAACGAGCTGTCAACATGGATACAAACAAAAGAATAGATGTACTGACTCGGCACTTGTGCGCTGCAAGCATCAGCGCGCCTACAGCTACCTCTAATGGCAGCATCAAAGCACCGGGACTTCTCGATGTGCCCTCTCTTCAGCAGATATGCCCCAAGCAGCTGCAGCAAGTGCTTGTGCACGATAATCCGGAGCTTAGGAACGCCGTGTATGACATGCTGCGGGTGAGCATGGCTCGCATGTTCGCTCTTCATATGCCACACCTGGGGCCAATATCCTGCAGTGTCTTGACACGCAGTGGTGTCCTGATCAGCGCTGGCCAACTCCCGTTCAGACATAGCACCATCACTATCATCATTCTGTGCTCGCATATCTTTCCTAGAAGTTCCCATACTTGCATGATGTTTGTTGCAAGAACAGCAAAAGACGGCAGCAGCCCATAGTCACTGCCCCACAGCCCTGCATGCACAAAACCAACAGCAGCTGTTGCTCCTCTTTCCCGCAGGACGATCTGTTCAAGCCCAACTACTACATGTCCATGATGGAATTCCGTGAGCTGACCCTGCAGCGCCTGAAGAAGTTCGTCAGTACAGACTTCTGTGGCAGGAAGTTTGATGTCAGAGACTACTTGAATGGTGATTTTGAATAGCAGCAACCCAGCACTAGCAGCTACATAAACCACCAGAGTGTATAGTATGCAGCTGCAAACTTCGCTATATGCAGATCTTGCCCACCTGCAGTCTGTGCTGCAGATTTACACATCAATGGTCGACTGCATATTTGCTGCTGTGCTCTTCTCATTGTGCTGTAGACCCGCGCCGCTTCATGGCCCTGCTGGAATGTCTCTCATACAGTGATTACTCCATGGCAATCAAAGCAGGTAAACATCAGACTACTGCTTTTGACACACATCATATAGTCACTGTCCTTGGTCCATGACATGCACTGTTGGCTCGCAGGATTTGGACCCCCAACCTGCTGCCACCTCACTGCTGCGTGCAACGAAACTCAGCATATAGAACACCCTGAGTATACTTCATTCTCACCGCACAAGTAACATGTTATTGTTGTTATCCTGCACACAATGACAGGTGTCCACTTCACCCTCTGTGGAGGCACCATCTGTAAGCTGGGTACCGCCAAGCACCACCAGGCCTACCTGCCCAGGATGAACACACTGGACCTGCCTGGCTGCTTTGGGATGACAGAATTGGGACATGGCAGCAACGTCATGGGCATCGAGACAACGGTGAGTACTTCCACATCTGTTGTGCTTGTTGCGAATCAGCAGCTGTGTTTTGTGTGCATGCTAGTAGATCGCAACGGCCTCAGAGGTGATGATCAGATAGTTTGTGCAAAAGTGGTGCTTCAATGCTTGTGTTTGCTAGCAACCAACATGCTGTCGGCTCCTGCTGCTGCTGCTGTTCATCACCACAGGCAGTGTATGACCCGCGCAGTCAGGAGTTTGTTATCAACACACCAAACAATGAAGCCAGCAAGTACTGGATTGGTGGAAGTGGACAACATGGAAAGGTACGCTATGATGGTTCTCACACACAACAGCCTGCCTTGAGCTGATGGACACCCTGTACACAGTTCTATACCACCTTACTGTCCTCTGTTCACTTTTCAGCGGCCCAGCTGTCCGGATAGCTGCTTGCTTCCTTGCCAGTCTGCTTGTTTTGCTTTGCCCTGCTTGCGGTTCGGAGGTGTCACTCTCACATAACAGTCTTTGTGTCTTGTTGATCTGCTGTTCTATCTTCTGGTGTTGCTGCTACAGTTGTGTGCTGTGTTTGCTCAGCTGACCGTGAACAACAAGTGGGAGGGGCCTCACGTGTTCCTGGTTACGATAAGAGATGATCAGGGAAGAATCATGCCAGGTGCGAGACTGTAGCTGCAATCAGCATCATCAACACGACTTATACCAAGTATCTGCCTTTGGTGTTTTTTGACCTCTGGTACAGGCATACTGCATCATCATTGAAGGATGCTGCTGATGCTTCATTGAGTACTGTTGCTAGTATGGAGTCTGCCGTTTTTGCTGTTTGATACCACTTGCAGGTGTTCGCATCAAGGACCATGGCCCCAAGATGGGTCTCAACGGCGTTGACAACGGCCAGATCTGGTTTGATCATGTCAGAGTGTCTCGTGACGCAATGCTGGACAGGTTTGCCAGTGTGGATGCTGCTGGGAACTACAGCAGTCCCATACCTACAGTGTCAGCCAGGTTTGGCACCATGGTGGGGGGGCTGACTACTGGACGGATACTGATTGGACAGGGAGCAGGTGGGTCTTGTTTGATTTCGAGGCTTCAGTGGTTCATCAGTGTTTCGGCAGATACTGCCGAATTTTTCCCTTCTTTGTTAGATGAAAGTCAGCACCTAGATACATCAATGGCTATGTTTCCTGATTACGGAAGAGGTTGCTTGGGTTGTCTACCAGCTTGACTAGCGGGCGAGATGGGAGGTCATTCTCCAGTCACCTGCACGTCCAGCTGCTTGACTCCCAAGCGATTAAGCTTGTTCCCTGTTGCACAAATAATCAAAGCAAACAAGTGTGCGATGGGTGATACCCTTCAAGGAGCCAGCCTGCAGAGTGGGAAGCAAGCCGTTGGTTATCGTACCCCAACATGTTCTGATACGTTCTCCGCATGTTTGCAGTGACTGCGTGTATGATTGGGACCACCATTGCCATCCGCTACTCAGTTCAGCGTCCTCAGTTTGGTGACAAGCTTATCATGGACTACCTCAGTCACCAGAGGAGGTTACTGCCGGGACTTGCAGTTACTTACGCACTGCAGCTGGGGATGAAGAAGCTCAAGGTTAGCGCCTGTTCTTGCTATGTTATGATCTTATGTTTTTTTTGTTGCGTGTTTTCACTAGAAATGCAATGGCTTGCCTTTGTTATGTCTTGGCATATACAGAACTAGGCATAGCGATCTTGACTGGTGTGGTGGGTTATGTGCTTGCAGGTTGCTGCGTTTGACACTCCTAAGCCTGATGCCAAGTTTGTTCACGTGTTGAGCGCGGGGCTGAAGGCAGCAGCAACATGGAGTAGAGTGGAGATATTGCAGAACTGCAGGTAGGGCTGTCACAGAGTGTGCATTAATGGCCTCACTAACCACTGGGACATGTCACCAGGTTGAGTGGCCAGCTGCTTGTGTTATAAATGTTTCTTTGCTGGCTAGTTGGCTTGACCTGCTGTATGTGAATTGGGGACTTCAATTCACAGCAAGCAAGTCGAGTCAGTATATGGCCACAAAGTAGCCAATGGACAGTGTCCGCATACGGCTTGTTTATGTCATGGGTATTAGCAACACGCGTACCAAATTCATGGTTTGAGGCCTGTTGTCATATGATGCAGTGAACAAGATCGTCATCCTTCATCTTTGAGTAAGGGTAAGACATGTTGATTTGAGAACTGTTTCTGTTTATATTTGCTGCAGGGAGTGTTGTGGTGGTATGGGTTTCTTAGCTGCCAACAAGATTGGTCCCATGAAGACTGACATGGACGTGGATGTTACATTTGAGGGAGATAATACAGTCATGATGCAGCAGGTGGGTGTCCATGTGTAGCTTTCACCATATGTACTGCTACTTCTGGTACTTGTCATGCTTGTACGTGCGTATAATGTCCCTGCAGAGGTGTGGTGTATGGCTCTTATGGGGTGAGTGTGTTGTGGCTTGTGCAGGTTGCTCGTGCTCTCCTTGATGACAGATCAACAGCTCGCCTGAACACAGTAGGTCCCTTTGATCGTGTCCCCTTATCAGCCTCAGCCTTCATCACAAACCAGCAGCTGCATAAGCTACTCGCCCTGCATGAACAGTACCTGCTAGTCACAATCCGGGACGCCATGCAGACGGCAGCAGCAGCGGCGCCAGGTAGCGGCGCAGGCGGCGCTGCAGGCCGTGCTGCTGCAGCAGCTGCAGCGCAGGCAGCATTTGATGATAACTTGGATTTGGTGGTAGAGCTGGGTTGGGCACATATAGAGAAGCTGTGTATGGGGTATATGCTGGATGAGGCTAGAGGGGCAACAGGAGGTGCTGCTGCTGGTGTTGCTGCTCTGGCTCAGCTGTTTGGAGCCACAAGGATTGAGAGGCGAGCGGGAAGGTAGGTTGCAAGTTGTGTTCGGTCTCACATCTGGTCCCTTGACAGGACCTTACGACGACAGATGTACTGACAGAGTGAAGAATAGACTAGCATGTGTGTAACATTCTGCTGCTGGTGCATGTAGAAAATTTCAATTGTTCTGTCAGTCGCATATGCTGCCTGTTACAGCTTCACTCAGCTTGAATGTTTGTTGTTGATTTGCAGGTACCTTGCTGCCGGCCTGCTGAACAGTGCAGATGCCGCAGCCTTGCGCGAGGCCATCAACACAGCCTGCAAGCAGCTAGGCAGCAATGGAGCAGTACCTGCTCTGAAGCTCTGTGATGGCTTTGCCATTCCAGACCACCTGCTGGCTGCACCTATTGCTTTCAACTGGAGGGCTATGGGCGAGTCACTCTACAACTAGGTCGCTGTTGTTTAAAGTCGCAGTGTTGCTGCCGCGCACTGAGCTGGCAGCTGCAACGCATGTACTGTGCAGTGTTATGCGCGGCATGTATCACTGCTTTGTCTCTGTTTATGGGTGCTGGGCATAATGTGGCTGCTTTCAGTGACTGTGGTGGGTAGCTTGGGGTAAAGGAGAAGGCTCTCCTGTGTATGTTGCAAGCAAGTGTATTTTCAAGCAGGTGTGTACACTTGTGTTTCTGTATTGTGGTTGTTGGGCTGCATAGCTCAGTTGCAAGCAGTCAGCTGTGCCACGCATGTGCTGTTTTGACTTTGTCATCCTTGTCATTACTATAATTACAGAATTAAACAAGACCATGCATATGTCTCGATGGTGTGTGCTTTCGCAATCGTGCCTGGTAGCCAGTTAGCAGCCGGCATGCTCTACAGTGTACACTCGACACGGTCATGCAGTAGCGTTGTGATCTATGTCTCCAGTCTCAGTGACTTGGTTAGTATACATTTGTATTGCCGAGCCCTACATATTAATCAAACACTGCTGCTTCGTTAGTATCGAGTCAATAAGTGTTCTTGGTCAGTTTGGTTCAATCTTTCTTCATCAACTGCTTTGCTGCAAGTCACATCTACTAGGTAGTAGCCCCATCGTGGCCCCTGCTGAACTGTGACACATGTAAGAACTAGTTCCCAACGGTTGGGACGTCAACAACTGCTCGGAGCAGTCATGCCATTACCGAGTCACGAATCTTGTTTACATAAACTGCAGTCTTGTGAGCAGGTGTTACACACCAACACCACAATGATACCATCCATGTACCACGCATTGCCACAGCTGCAGTGATGGGACCTGGTGCTGCATCTTTGAATACACCTGCTGACCAAAGAGAGTTGTCACACTTCATCGCAACGATAATTGCCCTTGTAACTATCAACCCAACAAAAGCTGGAGAACGCCTTTAATCCATGATAACATCAAGGCGCCCTTGTCGCAGTCACAAAACGAGGCACTCCAAAGCAATCAACGTGTACTCTAGCATCCACAAAGATACACATGCCTTGTTGCCGTTGCTTGTGCAGCAACTGCTTCACAAGGTTCGCTTGCTCTTCACCAGCAGTCTGCATGCAGGCAGAAAGAAGAGCAAGCAAGAATAAGTCAACATGGCCTACATGAACTGACTCCTCGTGCCTTGAACTTGTATCTCATGATGTAGGCTGTTTGCAAGCAGGCGACATTTCGAAAGCATACATCACTCATGTCAACGGTTGACAACATTCAAACTTGCGCCACTGGAACATGACAAGTGTGAACAGCCAAGATTCATGCAGTAGCCTTACCTCCAGAGCAATGAAGCCCCCAGGCATCAGCATACTACCAGCTTGGTCACATATCACCTGAAACACATGTCAACAGTATGTTGGCACACAATTACCATACATTACCAGCTGACCGCCAGTATCAACCAAGCGGCATGGTACAGAACCACCATGTATCACACCATACAAGGTATGAGCATGAAAGCACTGATACAGCACAGCAGCTTGGCAATGCCTAGATCAGCACAACAGCACAGCAGGTCCCTCATACTATGTTCAACACCACAGCTCACCTGTAAGCTGTCCATCCCTTCCTCTGGCCCGCCATCTAAGGCGCTCCTCGGCTCATGTTCACCAACCTCAGCTTGTAACCCAGCCATCTGAACCCTGGGTATATATGGAGGATTACTCAAAACCCCACCTAGCCGTCCTGCAAAACCCTGCAAGGGCTCAAACCAGGAACCCTGCAGAACCCTAACTGCTTTCTGGACCCCACATGAGGCTGCATTGGCTGTGGCATAAGCAACTGCCGTAGGGCTGAGATCTACTGCATAAACTACAGGCTTGTTGCTTTCCTGCTGCTGTGCTTGGTTCTGCTGCTGCTGCTGCTGCTGCTGCTGAAGGAATCTAGCTGCAGCTATGGCTATAGCTCCGCTGCCGGTACCTAGATCTGCCCATGGTGCTGCTGCTAGTGCCGGATTGACTGCAATGGCTGCTGCTGCTAGGTCTATCATGAGCTCTGTCTCAGGTCGAGGAACGAGTATGCCAGGCCCTACTGAGAGGACCAAGTCTCGCCAGTGGACAGTGTGTATTAGATACTGGAAAGGGACTCTCTCCTGCGCTGTACGAGGATGAGGTGGTCAAAGACTGCTAGGAGAACGGATGTTGTGTGATGACAAGTGCAGTATGAAATTATTGTACTGCTTACCCAATGGCAGACACGGGCAGGAGAGCAGGTTTGACGATAACCTAGGCCACGAACCTTCTGCCAGCATAGAGCTAAGTCAAACCTTGCCTGACCTGCAGCCTGAGATCCCAGAGCTGCTGTAGCTGCTGCACAGGCGCTCTGAGCTGCACCTGCCATTGACTGGTGCCCTTGCTGCGTCTGGCTGCTGTCCTTACTTCAGAGTCCAGCTGTTGCCAGGTGCATGGCAACCACTGCTGCTGATCATGCTCACGAAAGGCCTGAACCACAGAAGTTCATACATGTTGGCTGGCTAAGAAATATCACCGTAGATATTTCTTACACCAGTTGCTGGATACATGCAGTCGAGGTGCTGGGGAACCTTGCTGTGAGAGATGCAGGACTGCTCTGCTGTGCAGGATTCTGACTGTGTGCCTGTCAACTCACCGCCACAGCATCATCGAGTACCCATGTGACTTCTCGCTGTTGATGAAGACACGAGTCTGTTCAGTATTCAGCGGTGAGCCTGAGACAGTGGCTACCACCAGGGTGAGCAGTCAGCACAGCACCTGGAGCTCAGCTGCAGTTGGACCATCGTCTGTCGACTTGAAAGCGTTCTTGATAGCCTTTATTCTGTCCAGAACTCGTTCTTTCCAACCTAGCACTGAATGTACGGGCTCTACATGACTGGCTTCACGGTGGCACAGCGGAACAGGCACCTCCTGAGCTTGACAGACTTCATGCATCACATAGGGAGCCTCCCCGCGATCCAGAGCATATGCACGGTACGATTTTTTGATAAACAGACGCCTGCGGCATGATGAGCAGCTCGTTCTCTGCAGGAGCGTACAAGGCGTAGACAGAGACATGCGAAGCGTTGCTTAGCGATCGCTGCAGTATGATCATGCGCACAACCGGCAACCACCAACGTATCTCGTTGAAAGGCACTGAGTATGATCAGGGCATGCGTTGCGAGCTCACTCATACCCTTGCTGGGCTGTTCGGGGACTGTCAGTTTGTGAAGGTAGTGTGCTTGCTGAGTATGGTGATTGCATGTTACTGATCTGCTGCGTATTTGTTCAATATCGGTGATGTCGATATGCGATACTCCCGTGCGTGCTGCTGCCGAGTCAAACCTTGAACATCTGAATCTGGCTGTTCCCTTGGAAACCTGTGTGCTCGTGAAGATGATCTTTACTCATGCTGAGTGTGGCTATGATGGTAATAGGCACTGAATGGTGCTGATTCATGGAGCCAGAAAGGCCAGGCATCAGCAAGCAAGGAGGAAAGCCACAGGTGACATGGCGACCTTGATTTCGCGATGTATGTGACAGCATAGCTTCTGTATATGTGTAAAAAAGGGCAGCAGCAGAGCCTAAGGCAAGTTGGAGCCCTGTCAAGTTCAATGGTATGCAACCAACTCACATGCAGAGCCCAGGCATCATACCTTTGAGAGCTGGAGAGCTACCCAGCGTTCTGCGAACCTCTGTGGACCTTTGTGTGAAGCCATCATCTGC
>JARWLF010000970.1:0-16764 GCA_029853055.1 Scenedesmus sp. KT-U | reverse complement strand
GTGCAGCTTATTGCGTCTGAGATGTTTGTCTTATGATGATGTTGCTGTTGTAACAGGGACTCAGATGGCCAACCCAGCTGCATCCCTGATGAGTGTGCCCACAGAGCTTGCCCTTGTCGATAGGCCAGGTCATCCACGGCAAGGTAAGACCAAATGAGGGGCTTCTGTGAAATCAGCTGATTCAAGAGGGTAGCTGTTGTCTTGTTGAGGCATCTGCAGTCGTTCACCGGGCTTGCAAGAACCTTTCACCAGAGGTTTAGGTTGTATCCCATTTGCTGTACTGTGCAGGTTGCATGTGCCTATCATGGCTGGGACAGTACTGACACCAAGAACCCAGCACTGTCCTGTGCTGCAGTGTTTCAGTTGCTGCACCGATATGAAGAAGGATTCAACTGCGGTTGGCCGGGAGAGGGAACCACCAAAGGTAGGTGCAGGAAACAATACTGCGCCTTGCTGTGCAGACAAAAACATGTTTGCTGGCCGTGCTGGGTGTTGTTGTCTATGTCCAAGAGCAGAATTGCCCTTCTGCACACCAAGCACCTTGCTGCAGGACTGCATATGTCCTGCAGGACTAAGCACAGCCTCATAGGGTGCTGCTTGGTCTTGCATGGCGTCAATGCAGCAGGATGTTACATAGAGAACTCCAACACTGCAGCTAATGATCTTGCTCAGACGCAGTCTGCCTCAGATTGACTGCACGAGTTGTGTAGGTATATGACTGCAGGAGTTCAGCGGATGCTAACATGTGGTCGACGTATCTGTCCTGCAGGTGCAAGGAGGCAGTCACTGCAAGCATCATCCCACAAGCGTACTTTGAGCCAGTATTGTAGATGTTCTCAAGCGAGTCTGGCGCCTTGCTATTGAGTATGCGCACCTACTGCTGGAATCAACGTATGGTACTGTATGAGGCACCTGCAACAGCCATGTTACCCTCTCAGGCAGTTTCACTGGTAGTGAGCACCACACTACAGAGTAAGCCAAGAATGTTGTTCGCATCACATCTGTTGCCTGTGGAGTCTTTGTCACGGGGTTTCTCACAAAGCAGGCAGGCAGGAGTCTCTTGGTCTGTTTGGCTTGCTGTTGTCTTCATGATGGGTGCCAAGTTGTGTGCCCACTGACGCCCAGCGTCAGTTGCTTCACTTCTTAGCATAGATATCATGGTAGCTAGACAATATAGTGCTCATGCACCTGTTGCGCCGCTGACAATAGTCTCACTGGATTGCATCTTCAATTGCAGGATTGGTCAATCCACGAGAAGATGGCTCCCTCCCCTGGACGTTGTTGCTTGACAGGCCACAGATCGTCTCAATCAGCACAAAGCTGAATCGTATGCCGATGACTGGTGCTTCGCTGCCCTGCGCTTCAAGCCCCTGTTCTAAAGGTGGGTTTTGTAGCGGGTCATTGACCTACAAGTTCTCTCGCTCAAGTAGCTTACAGTGCCCGTTGTATTCTACATATGGTACGATGGCAAGAGCGCTGTGCTCGTGTGATGCCTGTTGTTCATCACTTCCCTATAGTGTCGTCAAGACCAAGACGCAGTGGTGCACCTAGCGAAGCTGTGCTTCTGAAGTTTTTGTAGTGCAATCGTTGCCTGTTGCTATGTTGTTCGGGCATGCGTTCATAACCACTAGCTCAGGCAGCCCGAGCGCAATCAAGGTATGTGCTGATTTGGCCGATTTTCTGCCGTGCTGTGCAAGTAGAAGGGCTGTTGCTCTGTACAAACCGTCACGATCTGTCGACATCGTCTGTGCTACGCAAATGTTGTGGTTGCAGGCGACATTGTAGCAGAGTGCTGGACCTGCAGCAAAACAGTACTTGGGTAGCTTCACGGTCAGAAATGATGCCTGATATCAAAGTATACGAGTACCCCACCGTTTCAAGGGATCTGTCAGAGTCACTAAGCCTTGGAATGCTGATGACGACAGGCTCAGACTATTATTTCTTTTTCAACTTGGGTAAGTGTTCTATGCAGTTCATGCCTCCAGGCATGCTATGATGGGCAACTTGTTCCCCTCGGGTGCCAGCTGATGAGCCTCTGTCAGAAAAAGGCTGGTGCAAGTCTGTCGCCATGGCGGCAATCATGCAGTGATAGTTGGCAAGAACCACAGCAGCAACACTTATTGCTTGCCCTGCTGACGCCTCTGCAGATACTACCAATTCAGACAGGGTACCTGTGGAGACACGTATTAAGTTATCTGATTGGAGACCAAGTGGCCGAGAGTATGAGCTGCTTCAAAATATAGCCTTTGACAAAAAAGTAAGCTTGCCAGGTCGTTACCTCGTTTTACAGCTCCTGCAGGTGCAACGTTGCCAATGTGAAGTCAGGCCGGCATTTGGTTACCTGCATGGGTACCTAGAGTAGACTGGCTGTATGTGGTGTGATCATGTGTTTCACTGAGGGCAGCGCTCCACTGTGTCTACCTTCTGCGTGTGCTGATTTTGTGGACCTACTCGTCCCACAAGTACACGAACCACCCCTGACTGTCAACACGGTCCATCACTGCAGAGCAACATCTGCATAGGCGCTGATCTTGAGAGCTTTGCAAGCAAAAATTCAGCCGATGAGGACCTTTTGGTTGGATGTTTTTGTGAGTCATGCAGCTGGCATGCTTGCTGCTGTTGTCCTCTCCTGCAGGACAAGCCCCGCAAGTGGAAAAACACTATCACACGTGAATGCAACGCAGATGGCAGAAGCGAGATTGTATATCTGGGCGAAGGTGTTGGGCCAGTCCTCTTTCAGGTGCAGGCAGCACTGCTTGCAGACCTCCGCAGGGTTCTTGATGTCTCCTTGTCAGAGAGGTTAGCGCCGATCAACTTCAAGGACCTGACTCTGTGGGACGAGGTATGGGCATGACATCTTGCTTTACAAACTGTGAATAACCACTCATGAAGTGTTTTGCATACTCCTGATGATGGCTGGAACGGCTGCTGGTGATTTTACTTTAAATCACAGGTCATGTGGTTCTTGTCATCACTCGCTTCAATGATCAGTGGCTCCTGTGCGTGCTTGTAGGTTGCGGAGTACCTCACGTTGAGGGGCACCATCTCAAGACCAGCCGCTCTGTTTGAGTCTCTGGCCCACTTATTGCCAGAGGATCTGACGCTTCAAAGTAGGTGAACACTTCGAGTATCTGGAGGCATGCACACGCTTGTCCGTAGCTCTGATCCCTGGCTTGGCAGGTGCCACTATCCTTGGAGGCATGACCATTGCATCCACACAACCTGTTCAAACAATTGTTGTCATGTTGCAGGCATCAGAGAAATCTTCCTGCAGCCACATCAAGCTGTTTTGGTCTGCTTCCCTACACCAGCCCCCACTACACCCACGTCAAGCCAACACCTGCAGCATTTTCAGACTAACACAACAACATCAGCACATGTGCCCACCATCGAGGCGGGTGGTACAGCACAACAGGATGCAGCAGGCAGCTTTGATGTTGGGAAAACTGGGTTCGCCCAAGATGGTGCGCATCAAGTGGTAATGAGTTCAGCTGCACTCAAAACTTATTCACACACTGGTGTCCCTTCCCAGTTCGAATCACATGCTGTGGTGAGCAGTTATGGCGCTCCATCTCAGCCAGCCCACCGCCGTGTTGCAGCACTCCCTGCTGTTGCACAGGCACCGGCCTTTGTTGCTCAGTTGCACACAAATGCACCACATAGTTTCACAGCCACTGGTGTCTATGTAGCGAGGGAAGTTGGCAACGGCTTTGTGCAGCAGCAGCAGCTCCAGCAACACAGCGTGAGGCATTCATCTGACCAGTTGTTCAGGATGACATCAGTAACCACTTCTCAGCAGTTGCGGCCACAACAGCAGGCGATTGCACACAATCAGTGGCACCAGCAACAGCCTGTCCTGACACCTTCCCACCCAGCAGCAGCAGGCCTACCATGTGGGTCTCGACAGCAGCAGTTCAGCTTCCACCAACATAGTGTGCAGCAGCAGCAGCAACCTGATCTGGCCTATGAGGTCACCAAAGGGACTCCAGCAGCCACCTTTCCACCAGTGCCGCAATGGCCAACAGACGTGCGCAGTGACTTGCAGCAGCAGCAGTCAGTTCTGACGGAATTGCTCTCCACAGCAGCACCACAGGTCTCAGCAAGCTTTGTGCAGCCGCAGCAGCAGTGTGAATTCCAGCAGCAAAGCTTATGGCAGCAACGTGACCGGGGTCTCAAGGAGACTCCATCATCAGCACCACAGCCAGTTTGGCCTCAGCACCAGTCAAGTGTGAACAGCCGGTGGCAGCAGCAACAGACAGTGCTTGTGCCGTCACCAATGAAGCTGATAGTGCCAAGGCCATCATGGCATATGCAGCAGCAGCCTGATCCGGTCTGTCAGGTCTTCACAGGGTTTACAACACAGCCAACAGGGCCCCAGCAGCAAGCAATGGGACATATTCTTCGGCAGCAGCAACAGGCGCTGCCATTGCTGCCTGATTTAAAAGGGACTGACGCACCGCTTCCTGAGTACAGGCAAGCAAGTATTCGCCAGTGTTCCTGGCAGGCACAGTCTAGTGCACCAAGCTGCCAGCAGCCTTTCAATGCAGATCATGCTGATTGTCACTCATATCGCATGCTCGAACGACTTATCACCAGCCAGAGACCGAAGCAAGTGCCCTGAGCAGCAGCGCTGCTCAGACCTCGCAGTTTCCTTGCACTGTAGGTGGTTACATCAGTTAATGTGCGTGGCAGGGCAATTTTCAACTGCTGTTCGGCCTGACCTAACCCTGAAAACACACATGAGTTGTTGATGCTCATTCGTGACAAGCATACTTTGTCTACAGGCAAGCTTAGGACAAAGTGTGACTATGGCTGTACAGGCAATGCCGTATATGGACAATGTCCTCCTGGACATGCGGCTTCGTCAGCCATGGCGCATGAAGCAGCAGCACCACCTGGTGCAGCTGTGGCACCGGTTGTCATGCCTACACCTGACTATGCTACCATGCAAGAGTTTATTGACGGTATGATCCAGCCAGGGGACACAGTTTATGTGACAGGTGCCTCAGACTTAGAACCAGGCTCAGCAATGGGAACAATTGGACTCCAGATTGTGAAGCTGTTAGGTATAGGAAGCGATCGAGCAGTGTTCTTGACTCAAGTGCAGCAGTTTGGTGACAGCAGCCTGCAGTGGCTCTTGCCAGCAAATGCATACATTGTTATATACCTCTCATCGCGCTTGCTATGGCTGTATGCACAGAGCCACGTACCTGTAGATGAAGTTGCAGCAATCGCTGCTACAGTGCAAGCCTCTGTGCGAGAGGAGTACTTATTCATGCGAGACTGCAGCAAGTGCGACTACACAGTGCACGCATATGGGCATGGCAATATGCAGCTTGCCAACAAGTGCTGCAGTCAGCTGCCAGTATTGCTGGTTGAATATTGCAACCTGGGTAGCTGGGGGGACCTCTTATTCCCCAGCAGCTGTCTCAAATGGTTCAGCAGCGGTATCAAGCAGGACGCTTCGACAGTTCACTTTGTAGTCAAGCAGATACTCCAAGCCATTATGTTCATGGCTGGCAATAATATCCTGCACCTGAAAGTTCAGCCAAATAGTATAATGTTTCAGGGCTGGTCCTTGGGGTGCTGTGCAGTTGGCGCACCATCAGCTGCTGCTTATCCCAACCAGCAGCAAGCTTACCCCTTTGTGGTGAAGGTGGGTGATTTTGGTCTAGCACGCTACAAGCAGGCTGGCATGGGTGGTATGAAGTGTGGAGGGACCAAAGCTTATCAGCCACTGGACTTCAGCTGTCAACAGGAGACATATGACAGTGCCCTGGTGGGTTTGCGTTTGGTTTGTTGGCCTTGTAAACATGAGTCTGTGTGCATCTGCAGTGTCCGTGTGTTCATCAGCTTATTGTTCACCGGTCCACAGCGCTCTGCAGCGTCAATGAATGACACCTCAAATATGACCCATGGGTTTCTACCAGCTGTATCAACCCCAAATCTGGTGGCACTGGTATGTCAATCACTGATCCTATGACTATCTGCATTGCAGGTTGACGCCTGGAGCCTGGCCATGTCATTTGTTGCAGGCCGTGCTGGTGTGCGTGTGCCTTTCAGCTACATGGGGAGTTTTGCTGATCTTTCTTATGAAGAGGCATTGCAGTTGGCCAAGAAGCGGCTGGAGCAGCTACCATCTATGTATGGTCAGGACATGACACAACGCGAGCTGGAGTTTGCAATGGGGGGGCTGCAGGGTGACGTCTTGTCTCGCTGGACACCCTACCAGATGTGGGTGTCACCTTACATCAGTCAAGGGCCTGAAGAGGATGAGGAATCTGCGCACATCAGTTACTGAACAGCTGAGCTCTGCAGAAGCTGCCCAGACGTCTCGACTCGTCAATATAGTAGGACAAGATGTGAACTGCAATCCGTGAGTATGATCTGTATGGTGTAGTGTAGTGCAATGTATCAGTGTCAAGCGGTTGAGTGTGCTGGCAAAACCAACAATTCGTCACTTGACATTGTGTTTGTTTGCATGCCTGGTTAGTTCTGGCAAGGTGATGCAGCTCACGTGAAGCATTACACCGCAATAAAATCCCAGCAGCATTGAGTGCTGCTGAGGCTCTATTGCAATGTAATGCATACTGTGCCGTGTTGAAGACAAACTTCACGTCTTGTGATTGCATGTTTTGTTGCTGTGCACAATACTGTGATCAACCTGCAGAGGGTAGCTGCTGCTGCTGCTGGTATAGATGCTCATGTTTTATCCCTTCTTGAATGTGTGGTACAGAAGTACCGTGGTGATACAGTGTTTGCTGCTCAGTGTTGATCAAAAGGGGCTTAACACTCACCCGTCCATAGTCAATCAACGCACTCAGTCTAGACAACATTTCTGCTTGTGATTCAGCAAGCTACATGAAATGTAGCTTACAATAGTATTACTATTGCAATGGCGCTCTGCAAGTGATGCTTGTTGTGTTGGTACAGCAGGAAAGGGCTTCAGTACACTATCTAGGCTTTGAGTGTGTGCCACTTCTGCTAGCAGTGCACTGGTTTGATGTTCCATGAGCTTGTTGCATCCTGCCTTGCACAGCATGATGTACCTGTCACCGTAACGGCGCTTCATTGTTCCTTTCGTGCCATTGTGGCAAGAATTGTCCTCTGAAGAGCCTGCAGTTGGCAAGCATGTGTGATGCTCAAGGGTTCAGCGGTCCAGGGAGACCTTGTAATTTGAAAGCACGTCACAGACAGACTATGCTATCGCCGATGTTCAAGTCAGGAACCACGATTCCGGAGTGTGATAGTCAATACTCAAAGAATCCGCTGTCTGCAAGTACACTAGAATATCAGTTAGATCCTGCAAAGCAATGGTTGCCTGCTGTTGTTTCACAAGAGCGATTTCGAATCACTGGATCATGCACATGCAGATGCCTTATGATGTGCATGTCTTGTGTCAGCAACTGCTGCATGCCTAAGAAGCTTTCTGTCCAGTCATCTGTCTCAATGATCACTGCCTCACGCACGCAATCACATGTCATCGCATGTCATCATGCCTGGCAGGCAAGTTGCCAAGCCTTGGACATTGTATGTCCTCTGTATGCCAAGTTGCTCCATGCCTAGTAATGTGTGTTGCCACCTCAAGTTGAAAGTGTGCTTTGATGTAGTCCTGTCGAATACTGCAATGCAAGCAGAAGCATGGGAATGCGATTGTTCATGTCAAATACACCTTCAAGCTGTTGTGGCACAGTGATGTTCTGCCAGGCTGAACATTGGATTTGTGTGCGGCTTATAGGAGACGCCAGGATGTTGCCATGATGGCTGCGATTCAATATTGATTAATCGGCTGTTGTCCACGAGAGCTGGCAACTATGTGGAGCTGTGATGTACTGCAGCCAGTCAAGGGTAAGGCTATTGTGATTTTACAGTGCCTTGTAAGGCGGGCTCAGCAGCCTGTTGGTTTCTTCTGCAGCTAGCACGTACGAAGCTACTTGTCTGTACAAACATAATCTGCACAAAATCGATGGCAAACGCGTTGAGTCTGCTGAAGGTAATTGCAGTGTACCATGACTTGACAGTGTTATGCTTGACTGGACAAATTGAAAAATGTTTACATGCTGTCTATCTGCTGTCTTCAGGATGCCAGCACTCCGTCTCAGAAGAGTACTCAACTACCTGGGCTCAACTGCTGTTGTCAGCAGCAGCTACCAGCTGCAGCAGTGATGTTGGAGCCAGTCATGTGAAGTTGGGTGATACAAACATGGTTGGGTGATGCAGACATTGTTTAGCTTTGAAGGTGAGCCTGCAAGAGGGAGTTTGTTTGAATGCAGGGATACCAGCTAGTTTGGACCCGCCGCTTGCCTCTACTGCATACCTGTGATGTTTGGCCGAACATATATCAACTTCAGAACATCGGTTGTTTACACCTTACAGCCTTGATACCGATCCAGATGACCAGCAACAATCTGGCTGTCATGGTGATCCCATGGGTTGAATAGAGAGCGCTTGTATTCAGCAGCCGCAACTGCAGTTGCGTATAGCAGGTACCCAGGAGGGAGCGAATGCAGCAGGTGTTGTAAAGATGCATGCCCTCTGTGCAACCAGGACAACAGCCTGTCAGGTTGAACCTGAAAACAATGCTGGTGAGGGGCTGCAGTGACTGCCGCAGTGAAGGGAACCAAGTCATTTGGAGGACCATGGTGTGCATGTTAAACTCAGCTGTTCTGTCTGCAGCATCATGCCGTTGTTCTTGGTCACTCAGAGGCTGGATTGGGACATCAAGCTGCATTGCTGAGACAAGTGACTACCGACTTAGTGCTCTCTTTGACCCGAGCACCTGGGCGTGTTAGTACAGCTTGCTGCAGTACCTGGCAAGTGCGTTCATTGTCAAAGGGATCTCTGCTCATCCTGCTGTTGCTTTGCAGGACACGTGCTGCTGCACTTCAATCTTCTTTTGGCCATTTTGTGCAGCAGACAGGCTTGACCCCCGTAGCTCACACTGGACAGCTGATGGTCTACTGCGGTGGCAAATCATTCGGAAAGTTGTTATTTTAGTGCAAGGAAGGGCAACTTTTACTCTTCAGCTAGGTATCACATACAGCAAGCCCCAACTTATGGTGCACCAGCAGCCTCTGTGGTTCCGCATTCAGACCCCGGACAGCCACAGCATATGAGGTCGTCTGTGATCCTTAGAACAGGTAAGCTAGTCCCCAGACGGTAGCTGCTGAAGGGCAGATAGAGAACAGCAGCAGTGGTGACTCTACCCTGGTGGATGCCGTCCATCAGGAGCAGCACTTTGCGTAAGTAGCGCTGCTTTAGTGGGCGGGTCAGCTGCCTGTGCATGTGCCACCAGGTACCTTACCAGAATTGCTATAAGCGAAGCATCTCAGCGCCGACATCAGATGTTTGCAAAGCTCAGGGTTTGTCTGTGGCAGTGGTCCAGGGGTCAGCCGGGCTGGTGGTTTGTGGCTTGGGCCTTCAACCTGCCGGTGTTGGTCAGCAAGTATTACTGCTGGTGGTAACATTGACAGCAGGCTCTGCTACTGCTGATGGCAAATGTTGCCTGGCACTGGCAGTGAGGCAATGGAGTGGTGGTGGCGGTGGGCGGGTGGCGCCGGCGGTGCTGCTGCTACTGCTGGTGGTGGCAGCAGCAATGCAGGAGCTGTATCAGCCGACGCCTATGGACCATGCTCTGCAACTGATGGCAATGCAATCAGCAATAGTGGTGGTGCTGCTGGTGGTGGCAGCAGCAGCAGTGCAGGAGCTGTATCAGCCAACGCCCATGGATCAGGCTCTGCTACTGATGGCAATGCAAGCAGGGGTGGTGGCGGTGCCGCTGCTTCTCCTGGTGGTGGCGCAGGAGTATAGCAGCTAGCATAATCGGGCCAGACTCTGCTACTCATAGCAACACAGCCAACAGCAGTGGCTGCGGCAGTGGTGGTGCATCTGGTGCTGGTGTGGGTGACAGTGCAGGAGTTGGTGCAGCTGGCTCAGGCCCCACCAGCTACGGCAAGTGGCGGTACAGGCAGCGGGGCTGGTGGTGCATCCGGTGATGGTGTCTCAGCAATCATCACCATGCAATGGCATGAAATATCACCGTGATATTGAATGCATCTCAACATGCCATGTTGAGCTGCTTGCACTGCAAGGAGCTCATGTATGGCGAGGGTCAATAGCGCCGGTGCTTGAACCTGTCGGCAGCGATGGTGGTGCTGGTGCTGCTATAGCTGGTGGTACTGGGAGCAGCAGTAGTGCGGCTGGCAATGGCACAGCTAATGCACCTGGCTCAGGCTTTGCTACTTCTGGTAGCAATGCAGGCAGCGGTAGCAGAGGTGCTGTTGTTGCTACTCCTGATGGTAGTGGCATCAGTAGTGCTGGGTCTGGCACAATGTCAGCGTAGCCAATGCACCGGTGCCCGACTTGGGCAGGCAGTTGCGATGGTGCTTCTAGTGGCAGCAGGTGATGCTGCTGGTGCTGCTTCTGGCATTGGTGGTAGTGATGGCGGCCGCAGCCAAGTGTACCTGGCATGGGCTCGTACAGTACTGCTGCTAATGGTGTCACATATGCACCCCATTCACAAGCTGGCAGAATCGTCTGAAAGTTGCCAACCCTAGCATAGCAGCTGCATTGATCGGTACTACTAGTAGTACAGCTGCTGCTGGCACCTCAACCCCAGCAGCTCTGGCAGAAGATCCACACAGAACCAAGCATCTGCCCCTCTGCAAGAACCTGATCATGCATTGCACCAGCATTCTAGAAGCCACAGTCGCCCACTCAGAGCCAAAGCAGGCAGCCCTTCAGCACGCGACGCAGACCAAGGAAGCCCATCAGGCAAGCAAGTGAGTGATCAACTGGAGCAGAGGGTCGATATACACTTGTTGAGCCTGCAGCACAAGCGCTTACATTCAAATGGTTGCGAGGATGAGCTACTTGCTTATACAGCTGTTGCAACCAGGTACGGGTACCATACTCAGGCTCAGTGTATCTGCTGCAGCTGCAACATTGCAAGCATGAAGTCAAGCTAGTATTTGGTGCTGCATGCGAAGCTAGAGTACTACTGTGTAGTATATCAGTGTAGTACACTGGCTGTATGTGGTGTGATTGCAATCATTGGGTCGCCCGGGTCGCAGAAGCATCATCAAAGGTTCAACAACTTGTCTATAATCTGCAATTCAAGCTCATTTACTGTTGGTATCTGTTGCAGGGAAACGTCTACAAGTGGAAGGAATCTCCCATACGTGGAACAAGGCAGTCAGGCACTGTCACCCATGCAGGGTTTCACATGTTCAACTCAAAGTGATCTTATAAGGTCAGTCTTGTGAACAGGTTCAGATGGTTTTGTGATGGAGTTGAGATATGTTTGACATATGTATGGGACTTGTTTGTGAAGCCCTGGTCACAATCTCATAGCAATTGAGATTTGTCTGAGAATCAGTTGTGAAGGCATTGAGACTGGTTGGGACTTGTTTGTGAAAAAGATATGAATTCACAACGATTACAGTATTGAGAATGTGCCGTGACTGCCACAGCAGCACTGTCCAAATATGTGCACCCACTACTACAAAACACGTCTCATTACATAGATACAGCACCAACATGACTGCTTGCAGATACCTGGCAATGCAAGAACTCCGAGTGTGGCTGTCATCCGGGCATCATAGAGTGAGAGCACCACACCACAGTAACTACAACACCAGACAGCAACATTCAAGAAGCCAAGGCATTCAAGTGCAGTGTCTGTCCTCCCCTCCGCTCCTGCCTCAACTTCTTCTTTGCTGTTGCTGCCTGTTGCTCCCCTTTGACTTCTGCGCCTCGCATGTCTGTCCCTGTGGCTGCCCAAGGCCAAGTGCCTCACCACTTCTGCAATAGATGGAAGATGTGGAGTAGATGACATTGGCTGGGAAGGCAAAGCACCAAGGCAGATAACATGAGGATGCACTCTGCAGCAGTAGGCACCACTTGCACGTGCAGGGAAGGACTGTGAATGCCCAGGTGCACCAAGGCAGATAACATGAGGATGCACTCTGCAACAGTAGGCACCACTTGCACGTGCAGGGAAGGACTGTGAATGCCCAGGTGTACTGTCTGGCAACTCACTCTGCCTTGCGGCTTCTGTGCAATGACACCTTGACCAGCGGCCTCTGCGTACAAATGTCTGGAATCAGCAGCACAAGCTGTGATGGTGGCAGAACTCAACCTCAATGAAACCCGCCAGTGTGAACTTGGACAGGACTCAACAGACTACCTGAACAGACAGCACAGGCGTTCTTGATGGTGAGCAGCCTCAATCTACATCAGGACCAGGCTGCACCAAGGAATAAGACTCAAGATCACCTGCTATTATGGACACCAGCTGCATATGATTGCTGCACAGAATGCTTGGCATTGATCTTTATAGCAGTCAACATGGGGAACACGAAGCTACCAGGGTCGTGCAGACACCTAACACACCTGGAGGGGGCCTTGTACTGGGCTCAGAAAGGTACCATCAACTGCAGGGTACATATTTCATGTATGTCCCTGCTTCATCACCTGCTGGCCATCTTGCCTTCTACTGCCTATAGTTTGGGTAGTCTATTACAAGCACATCTGCACACAATGCATGCGGTTGTTGTGCTACTGCTTGTCACTCAACCGTCGTAAGAGCTTTGGCCTTTTTGGGCTCCCGTCGGGTCCGGCCATTTATGCTCGTGTCGTGTCTGCAGCTGTACAGTCTCGTCCATGGAATCTTGCCGGGTAACAGCAGCTATTCTGTGCCGTCGACTGTGTATCAAGATCACGTGTACAAGTGAAGCCCGGGTACTGATAGCACCGGTGAGGCTATAGAATAGCGGCTCAGCCCCAGATAACACAGCAGAATCCAGCACTAACTATCCTCATTTCTCATGTTGCTGAGCATGCGTCGTATGCAACAATGCACGACCGTATGAGGCATGCTGACAGCGTAAGCAGGACAGCATGTCAACTGCTGTGACCTGCGAGTGATCTCGTTCATCATTCCAAGCACGCCATAGTGTCTGTTTTGACCCTGTTACATGATTCTCAGCCTAGAGCGGCAGCAGGCCTAGATCCTAGGCTTTTTAGCTTGCTTCCTTGGACCACCCTCTGTGTGCAACTTGATGCAGTTCATTGTCCAGGCACCGGATCTACTAGAGGCTCTCTCGTCCCAGAATTTCATTTAGCTACTTGTGATGCCTTCGTCAAGGGCTTGCATCAGCAAGGCTGGACATTTCAAAATGGGTGACAATGGAAGCCGTGGACTACCTGAGGTTGACAGCAGCAAGAGATGCAGTACAGGGTGCATTGCAAGCAACACCACCAGAGTGGTAAGTCAAGAAGCGGCTTCATCGTCTTCGGCAACCAGTCGTTGCAACTGTCAGCCGCTGATCTTGGGGTTCTTCACTTATCAGCTGGTGAGCAGTCCTGTCCAGTTCCAAACCTTGATGTATATATAGGTTCCAAACCTTGATATGATAGTGGTGGGCGTTTCTGATGCTAATAGGCACGGTAAACAGACTACCACTGTCATATCTTGTCTTGATTTATCGGTTTCATTTTGGTTCGTTATGACATACATCTCTCCAGTTGTTGTCATGTCATGCAGATTGTTTGGTACTACCAGAAATGTTAAACATGTTGTCAGTGTCCAGGAATGACCAACATGCAGTAGCACGTGCTGCGAGTAGTGATTATGTGTTTCAGCCCGTTTGAATAGCTCAACTGCATCTCCACAACTGCCTACATCTTGCAACATTTAGCTACTCGCTGACGTTTGAACAGGTTTGTGATTGCGGGCCTGGCCCATAAGCCCTGGGCATTCCTCGACAGACAGTCTGTAGGCGAGCTCTAGAGCTTATGATGTAGCTCCATGTAGATCAGCTGTTCGGCTTATACATGTGACATGGTACATCTGGAATTCATCACGGTCCCTTCTGGTCCAGGACTCCATGAACCCTTACTGTGTCATCAATAGTACGCAGTCTGCAATCTAAGGTTATTGCTGAAAGCTAGACCGATTTACTGGCCAGCAGCCTGCCATCAATGACAGTGTCTTTTATCACGGTGCAGTATGCCAAGTTGGCAACAACATCGTGGTGATAAATGATGTTGTCATTAGTGGTAGGGTGTTTGATTGATCAATAAAGATCAGTGCAGAGGTCACCTGCTTGCTAATGTGCGATCATACAATGGGCCAGCTTATTGTTACCTGCACACGCAAGACTTGTTCATCAGCTCAATGCTGACTTGGACCATGCCATGCTCCAGATTGTGGTCCACAGCAGCATCCTCCAATGAATGTCGGCACTGCACATGCCATGACGTTTTGCCATGGTGAACAGAGAGATGCATGCGCCTCAAGCAACCAGGGTGGTACTGTGGCGTTTGAGCAGGTATGCATGTGTAACACTGCAACAAGTTGTGACTCGATGGCTGCTGCTCTGCTGCTGCTGCTGCAGGCTGTGCATGTGCAGCAGGAAAACTTTCAACGGTATTTGTGTTGGCCCGTGGCATGGATGTCTGGCAGGTGAGTGATGATGCTATTCATGACACCAACAGCGTTCAGTATCATTGTGAGACTGTTCAACTGTCGTTCGAATACTACTTGGCAAATTTGTTCGAAATGTCACATCAATCAAGCAATAGCACCATGCTGGCTTATTGTTGTAAATTTTTTGAATACGTTGTATACGCAGCTTTTATCAGAAGCAGCAGTACTAGCTTAGTAGTGGATCAGTGATACCAGATTAGTGTCACTGTGAACTGCAGAGAAAGCTTCATTGACTGACAGGTTGTACACACATTTCCAGCTTGCGACTATGTGCAGTGACCCTGTGCATATGTGTGAAGTCTCTGACAAGGCACTGTCATCTTGCTGCTAAACTTTAGCGATGACTGCTGTTGTACGTGTCAGTATTGCACGTGTCGTGGCCGCCTTGGTTGCTGGATTTCACTGGGCTGCAGTTGACGTTGGTGAGTGTCAGTATTGCATGGTTCTGTCTCTGCAACCTGTGATAGCAATCTGGGGCACTTATACTCTGTTATATCACCCTTGTAAATCATGTGTCAGTATCGCCATGAGGCCATCAGCCTCTGCTCTGCAGCAAACCTGTTAGATGCCAGAAGCTACCGACACCTTACTAATTGCAAGCGCATTGTTGTACATTGTTTGTGTACCGAGGCGATGTGCTGACATGAACTTCGAGCCTCCCGAGATGTTCATCGCATCGCTGACCTGTATACTATGATGCTTGGTCTGCTGTGATGTCTACCTGCAGACTCTGCATTGCGGCAATGACTAAAGAGCTATGGACCACTCGGCAAGTTGCCACACCACAATGATGGACAGCAGGCAAGGAATGCAACACCACCAACGAGGAGAACAGTAGGCTGGCAGGCAACCAGTTGATGTGACAATGACCAAGTAAAGAGTAAGCTGAGAGGTTGTTTGTGCAGCTTGAGCTATGCGGATGCAGTGCAATGCATTGAGGACCGTCTTGAGCTCTTTCCAATGTTGTATGGGCCATTTTGGACCTGGTACCACTCTGAAGCTTTGCATATTTCACAGGGTATCCGATGCATAAGCTGAGTCAGCTGAAGTGATGAAGCAGTATTCTGCATTTGGTAAGGGTTCTAGCATAAACAGGTGGACGCCATAACCTATGTGGGATTCTGCATACATCGCACCGGCTGCAGAGAACTCAACAACCAAGCATTACTGTCTTTTATGTTGAAGATGATGTCTGGTTGATCAGAGCGTTATGTACTGTTCTGCCTGTGTTGCAGGCACACACACATGTACATGTTGGCTGCTGACAGTGGTTTTTCTGACCGGGTGGCGGCTGCAACTGCACTGCAATTAAGAGCGGCTCCTCATCGTGTTGAGCCCTGCGACCCTGTGCTTCCGGTCTCTCAGCAAGTCCCTGCTGTCTAACAGAAGCAGTCACGAGGTCTATCCCAAATCACAGAGGGGGAGACCACCCAAGACCATCAAGATCACCTTTCTGCATACATGTATGTTGGTTGCTGGACAGTGGTGGTACCTGCATATTTCTGGTCTGATCGCCCCTTGGATTGGCTTGCAGCGCAGTGTAGCGGCAATTATCGCAGTTCAGTACCATCTATCACTTCCTCAGGTCCCTGCACCAGACTTGAGGGCAGGTTGCAGTTTGATCGGCATAGGGATGCAGCAGACTACATGTGGGATGATGAGTTGGCAAGTGTGATCTTCAACTCCGCAACGATCTTCAACTCCGGAATAGGGAACCTTATTCAAGTCAATGACCATGTCTGTAAGACACTGTTGGCATGTAGAAGGGCATCCTCAGCTATCAGCGCAGGCTATCTGTGGCACTGTTCTGGGTCAGGTGCTGTAGTCTGTTGCGTCATAAGGTGGATGATTTATGTGAATGTGTACACTGATACTGTGATCTTTTGTAAGTCCCATATTATCCTGTGGCTCCTGTGTATATCTTTGGAACCCTTCGAAGCATTGAAAATGCGGCTGATGGTACTGGCTGTCTGTGGTGCACCGTGCACTACGCAAATGCGGTCACCGTCCCACCGTTGAGTTTCGCCGCTATGTAAGGTTACAAACCCAGGCTCAAGTGCAGGATGATGTGCAGGATGATGTGTCGCACATCTTTGCCAGGTTGGCAAAGGAGCCTGTTGCACCTGGCTGGTTTTGTAACAATGGCAGCCAGCGACTGGGCAGCAGAATGAATAAGCAAGCAGCATAGATACTATGATCCCACATGATGTAAGCACACATGATCAACCAAGATGAGTTGTAGATCACTGCACAGCCGCTGCATTGCACTGCAT
>JARWLF010000969.1:0-12006 GCA_029853055.1 Scenedesmus sp. KT-U | reverse complement strand
CGACCCGCTGCTGAAGCGCCTGGTGTGCGACCTGGTCCGCGCCGATTACCACAGCCCCGGCCTGGAAGCCGGATCCACGATCGATCTGGCCCGGCGCCAAGCCTTGGCCACCCTGCGCGACATCGCTGACGGCCGGGTGCACCTGGCCGGTACGGTGGCGGCCGACGCATCCGCTGCCCGGCCGATCGGCGGCGGCATGTCCAGCGCGCCGGCGCGTGTGTTCTCCGACGATGCGCTGACGGGGTTCACCCGATGAGCGGCGCACACTTCGAGATCCGGGTAGACGATCGGGAGGTGCAGGCGGCACTGGCGCGGCTGGCGGCCGCCGCCGGCGACCTGCGCCCGGCGATGAAGAACATCGGCGAATCACTGGTCCAGTCCACCAAGGCACGGTTCCGCTCCGGCGTCGGGCCGGATGGGCAGCCGTGGGCGCCTCTGAAGCCCGCGACGCTGAAGCGCAAGGCCCGCATGGGCAAGCCGTCTGCTGTGCTGGTCCTCCGCGGGTTTCTCTCTCGCACGATCCGCTACCAGGTGGATGCCGACGGCGTACAGGTCGGCACCGACCGCCCCTATGGAGCCATCCACCAGTTCGGTGGTGAAATCCAGATCCCCGCCCGGTCGCAGAAGGCGAACGTCAGCATCCTGACAAAGGACGGGGAGAAACTGCGCAAGGGCATGTGGCGCTTCCGCAAGGCGACGGATGCCGGCAAGCGCGGCGTCGAGAGCCGCCGACTGACCATCGGCGCCCACACCATCCGGATCCCGGCGCGTCCCTATCTGGGCGTGTCGGCGGCAGACCGTACCGAGATTGTGGCGGAGATCAGCGATCACATCATGCGGGCGGCGGGAGGCGGCGATGCTGGCTGATGTCGAAGCCCGACTGTGGGACCTGCTGGGCAGCCATGTGGCTGACGGCGAGCCCGTGCTCAAGGAGGTCAGCGGGGCGGCCGCCTTCACCCTGATCGACACGCTGCCCCCGCTGCACCTGATGCCGGCAGCTTATGTGCTGCCGCTGCAGGAGGTGCCGGTGCGGCGCGAGGCCGATGCGCTGCCGCAGATCGTCGAAGTCACGATCGGCATCGTACTGGCCGTCGCGGCCGAGCATGCCGACCCGACCGGTGCAGGTGCGGTGCTCCGCATCGCGCCGGTCCGCCGGGCCATCCGGCAGGCGCTGATGGGGTGGACCCCGCCCGGCGCCGAGTCCGCCTTGGCTTTCGCTGGCGGTGACCTGCTGGGCGTCGAGCAGGGCGGCCTCTGGTGGCAGGACAGCTTCACAACCCAGGTGCTTTACGGAGGCAACGAGTGACCGACAAGACGCCCGCCGCGGGGGGCTCCTACACCCGCGACCCCGAGACCGGCGACTTGAAGCCGGTCGACGCCACCAAGCCGGCCGAGCCGCGCAAGGCGCATGAGCGGCCCGCCAAGCGGCGGCCGGGTGCCGTCGCGGCTGTCACCTCGGCCGACCAGTCCGAGCCGACGCAGGCCGGCGAGACCCCGCGGCGCAGCCGCGCCAGCAAGGAGTAAGCCGAGATGGCTGGGTTCACCTTCAAAGAGAAGATCTTCACCGCCAAGATCGAGACGGTCTACGGCACCGACAGCGTGCCGACGGCGGCCGCCAATGCGATAAAATCGGTCAATGGCCAGATCACGCCTGTGGAAGGCGATGAGGTGGTGCTGGACGTCGACAACCCGGGCCTGGGCGCGCCGGAGGCCGAGCTGGCCGGGCAGCATGTCAGCTTCAGCTTCGACGTGGCGCTGAGCGGCTCGGGCACGCCCGGTGTGCCGCCCAGCTGGGGCGTGCTGATGCGCGCCAGTGGGTTCTCGGAGACGGTGACCGAGGACAGCGACGTCGTCTATGCCCCGATCCAGACCGGGTTCGAGTCGGTGACGCTCTACTGTGTCCTGAAGGGCGCGTTGCACAAGATGACCGGCGTGCGGGCGAAGTTCATGCTTCGCGGCAAGTCCAAGGACTACCTGTTCGGCAACTGGGCCGGCAAGGGTCTGCTGACGCCGGTCACCGCCGCCGACGGCACGCTGCCGGCCGCGACCTACGCCGGGGCGCGTGAGCTGCTGGTCGGTGACGCCAACACCGACTTCGGGCTGGACGGCTTCGCCGCGGCGCTGGAGGAGATCACGCTGGACATGGGGAGCGACCCGGAGGGGCGGTTCCTCGTCAACCAGGAGTCGGTCGATTTGCCCGACCCGGTGCCTGTCGGCACGTTGAACATCGCCGACCCGGGCGTGGCCACGAAGAACTTCTTCGCCTTGGCCGCCTCGCGCTCGCTGGTCCCGCTGTCGTTCAAGCACGGGACGGTGGCGGGCAACATCATCGAGCTGGAGTCCGACCTGGTCCAGCTGGGCCCGAAGATCGCCTACCAGGAGAGCCAGCGGTTCCGGCACCTGCAGGTGCCCCTGCGCTACCTGCGCGGCCCGTCCAGCCCCTTCACCATCACCGTCCGCTGAGGACATCCAGCCGGGGCGTTACTGCCGCCCCGGCCCTTCCAGCCCGGTAACGGGCCCGCATCGGAGAGACCCGCATGTTGTCGATCAAGCAAGGGCGTGAAGACGCCTACACCTTCCCGGTCAAGATCAAGGTTCCGTCCACCCGTCTTCCGGGGCAGTTCCAGGAATACACCTTCCAGGCCAAGATCAAGGCGCTACCGACGTCGGAGTCCCGCGCCATGGTGGCCGCGGCCGATCAGGCGCGTGAGCAGGGGCGCCATGGCGAGGCCATGGATCTGGATAAGCAGCTGCTGCGCCAGGTGATCTGTGGCTGGGAAGGCGTGACGGAGGAGTTCAACGAGGACAACCTGGAAGAGGCCCTCGACAACCCGTTCTTCCTGAGCGGGCTGATGGACGCCTACCGCAAGAGCCTGTCCGGCGAGGCCGTGCAGCGGCGTGCTGCAAAAAACTGACGGACGCCGTCGCCGCCTGGGCCGGTGACCGGGGTGGCGGCGGCGGGGATCTGACCGACGAGGCGGTTCTGCTGGGGGTCAATCCCTCGGACCTGCCCGAGCCGGAAGAGCGGGTCGTGTTGGTCTGGCCCGAGAACTGGCCCGTCTTCCAGCTCTTCTGCGGACTGTCCACCCAGTGGCGCTGGTTCGGGATCTCCGGTCTTGGGGGCGGTGTCGTCCGCAGGACCGGGCTCGACTACGCAGCCGTCCCGGTCCTAGCCACCGGGTACGGAGTAAAGCTGACCGCGGAGACCTGGACCAAGCTGCAGCTGTGTGAACGGGCAGCGATCGAGGTCTGGGACCAGAGCTGAGGGCGAGCAGCAAGGAGGGTAGTGTGGCGGGCGAGATGCGGCTGAGCCTGAAGGTCCTGGCGGAGACCGCCCCGGCTGCGGCCGAGGTGGCGAAGCTGCGCAGCCAGACGCAGGCCGAGGCCCGCCGCATCGCCGGTGCAGGAACCGAGGCCGCCCAGGGGCTGGCGAGTGTGGCCGGTGGCGCTGGCCAGGCCCGTGCTGCGATCGCCGGCACGGCCGAGGCCAGCCGGGCGGCCGCGGTTTCCATGACCCAAGCAGCACGTGCAGCAGCGACCGGGCAGAGTAACGTCCAGGCGGCGGCAACGGCGGCAGCCGGTGCAGCCGTAGCCGGCAGCAACCAGATGGTAGGCGCCGCTGGCCGGGTAGGACCTGCCGTCAATGACAACATCACCCGCGCGTTCCAGCGAGCGGAGCAGGCCGCCGTCGGCAGCATCAAGAACATCGTCAAGGGAATGGCTGCGCTGATCGTACCGACAGCGAGTGCAGCCGGCCTGATCGCCGTGACCAGGGCCGCCGGTGAGGCCGAGCGACAGATGCAGCGGCTTTCCGCCCTGGTGGAGATCACCGGCGGAACTGCCGGGTATGCGGCTGATGAGTTGGAGGAGATGGCGCGGCGGCTAGACGACATGACGCTGGCCAGCACCCAGTCTGCCCGCGATGCCATCGGGCAATTGTTGTCGTACACCGCGATCACAGGAGAGGCTTTCGAGAAGACGCTGTTCCTCGCGCAGGATCTGTCGGAGGTATTCCGCACGGATCTGCGGTCGAACGTCGAGATGTTGGGCAAAGCGTTGGAAATGCCCAGCCGTGGTCTGGCTGCCCTGGAGGAGCAGGGCTTCCGCTTCACCGAGGCGCAGAAATATCAGCTGAAGGTGCTGGAGGAATCTGGCCGCCTGCACGAGGCGCAGGCCATCATTATGGCCAGCGTGGCCGATGTGGTGGGTGGTGCCGGCCGGGCGGCTGCGCTGGGCTATGCCGGCGCGGTGGATGCCCTCAACAAGAGCGTGGGGTTGCTGCGCGAAGAGATGGGCGCCCGGCTGCTGCCGATGGCGACCAGCGTCGTGAAAGGGCTGAACGACCTGGTCCTGGGGATCACGGGCAATCTGGACACGCTGGGGCGGGCGACGCAGGCCGCAGCCGCCGGTCTGGCGACCTTGGGTGCTGCCTATGTCGTCGCCAACCTGGGCGCGGTCGCGGGCGCAATCATGGCGGCGCGTGCTGCGACCATTGCCTGGACTGCGGCGCTGGCCGCCAACCCCATCGGTCTGATCGCTGTCGGTATCGCGGCCGCCGTCTCGGCCATGGTCTATTACCGCGACACTGCCTTCGAGATCGGCGGCACGACCGTCACCATCGGTGGGGTCCTGAACGCGGTCTGGGTGACGATCACCGAGAGCATCAAGGGCACGATCACCTGGCTGCTGAAACTGCTGGAGGCTATCGGCAGGGTGAGCCGGGCCGACTTCGACGGGGCCGCCAACTCCCTCCGGGACGCGTTCGTCGCCAGAGCCGAGACGCGCCAGACCATCATGGACGCCTGGAAAAACGTCGGGCCATCCCCTACCAAGCCCGAGGGTCCACGGACTGCCGGGACCAGTGCGGGTCGCCGCAGCAGCCTGTCCTCTCCCGCCCCAGAGGACGACTTCGCCTCCAAGGAAGCGGCCCAGCTCGCCGCGCGCGTCAAGAGCCAGGAGCTGCTGGCCGCCGCGGCAGGCAAGACGGCGGTCGCGCAGCTGGAAGCCAAGCGGGTTGCCGAGATCTACACCAAGGCGCTGGTCGAGTATGGGGAGGAGACGGCCCGGGCTGTCCTGACCGGCGGTGAGCTGCCCGAGAAGGTCCGGGCCTTCGCTGACGCTCTGGCCCAGATTGACCTGGCGACACGGGCGGGCGAGCTGGCGGCGCTGCGCGCCCAGACCGAGCTGCAGCTGCAGGCGGAGGAGCGGCTGGCGGCCGCGGCGGGGCTGGGCGCGGCAGCACAGCGCGAGGCGGCGGCCGCCAATGCCATCGCGGCCGCGGCGGCCAAGGGGGTCGAGGAGGCGGCGATCGCGACGGCTGCCGCCAAGCGCCAGGAGGCGGCCGCGGTGGCCACCGCCCGGAACGAGACGGTGGGCAGCCTGCGGGCGCAGACGGAGGCCGACACCGCCATGGCCGCGGCCGTCCTGGAGGGCACCGACGCCGTCCGCGCGGCCGAGCGGGCCGAGTATGAGCGGCAGCAGCAGCTGGTGCTCGGCAAGGAGGCCGTCGAAGCCCTGACCGCTGTCATGGAGGCCTACGACGCCCGGGTTGCTGCGTCCGGCCGGCTGGACATGGCCAAGCGGCTGGCCGAGCAGAACCGCGAGCTGCGGGCGATCACCGCCTTGACCCAGGTCGAGGCGCAGATGATCGGCAGGAGCAACCGCGAGCGGCGGCTGGCCATCGCGCATCAGGAGATCAAGAACGAAGCGGCCCGGCTGGGGATCGACCTGACCAGCGAGCTGGGCAGGGAGTGGGAGGAGAACGCCAAGAAGATCGCGCAGGCGCGCCTGGAGTCCGAGAAGGTCACCGCCGCCGTGAACGCGGCCCGCGGTGTAGGTGGGCTGGCCAGCGCCATCCTGGACGGCGACTATTCGGCCATCAGCGATGCCCTGGGGAGCTTCATCAGTGATTTCCAGAAGCTGCGCGATTCCTCAGAGAGCTGGGGCGATGCCGTGGGGCAGCTGGGCCAGCAGCTGCTCCAGTCGGCGGAGGCCGGCGCCGCCCTGGGCAACATCCTGGGCAGCATCTTCGGGCGCAGCGCGGCCCAGCAGCGCAACGCCCAGATCGGCTCAGCGATCGGGAGCACCGCGGCCACCGCCTTCGGCCTGCCCCCTGGGGTAGGTGCGTTCGTCGGCAATGTCATTGGGGGCCTGTTCGGCCGTGGAAAGCGCGGCGAGAAGGCCGACCGCGAAGCGGCACAGCGGGCCGAGGATCTGAATCGTCTGACCGGCTCCATCGGCGGGTTCGTCGCCGCCGCGGTCGAGGGGGGCGAGGCGCTGCGGGCGCTGGACGCCGAGTTCGCCAGCCTGTCGGCCGAGGCCCGGCGGCTGGGGCGCGATACCCGCGACCTGGAAGCCGCCTATGCCACCCGGCGCGCCCGGCTGATCGACGATGCCAATGCGACCGCGCGTGCCGAGCTGGCCCGGCTGACCGGCGACGTGGTCGGCCTGTGGGAGGCCCTGCGGCGGGAGAATGAGCGGGCGATCGCCGCCGCCATCGCCGCCGAACAGGACCTGGCGCTGGCCCGCGCCCTGGCGGCTGAGCGGGAGCGCCAGTGGGTCGAGCAGCGTAGCGCTGCCGAGCTGGAGGCGCTTGGCGCCGTCATCGATGCGGCCGACCTGATCAAGGCGCGGATGCGGGATCTGCTGGCCGGGGTGTCAACGGCGATCGACCGGCAACTCGATCTGGCCAGGGAAGCGGCCCGGACCGCGCGGCAGGCAGCGGCCGGGTACCGTGAGGCGCAGCGGTCTCTCGCGGACACGGTGGCGGGCCTGCGGATCGGTGCCCTGTCACCCCTGACCGGGCAACAGCAGCTGGCCGAGGCGCGCCGCCAGTATGAGGAAATGCGGGCGGCGGCGGCGGGTGGTGACGTGGGCGCGCTGCGGGGTCTCAGCCAGGCGGCGACGCGCCTGCTGGAGCTGGGCCGCGACTGGACCGGCGGGGCCGCGTACCAGGAGCTGTTCAACGCCGTTACCGGCGACCTGGAAGCGGCGGGAGTAACGGCCGGAGCGCTGGCCAGCGCTGCCGAGTACCAGGCCGAGCTGCTGGAGATCCAGGTACGTGTCTTGGAGGATATCCGGGACCATCTGGCCGGCCCCAGCGTGTCGGAGGAGCTGCTGCGGGAGCAGCTGGCCGCGCTGGGGGTGGTGCAGGGGCTGCTGAGCCAGTCCAACGACCTGACCATCGGGCAGACGGGTGCGCTGACGGCCCAGCAGCAGCAGGCGCGCGATGCCATCGTGAGCGTGACGCGGGAGGTCAAGGGCTCGCTCGACCTGGGCCTCAACATCGTCGACGCACCGTCCGTGGCCCGCGACCTGGCGCTGTTGGAGCGCGCCCTGGTGGGAGTGGAGACGGTGGAGGCGCAGCGGGCCCGCGAAGCCATCGCCCTGCTACGTCAGACGACGGCGGACGGGCTGATCGGCGCGGCTGAGGCCGCCCCCACCCGGGCGGCGCTGGCCACCCTGCAAGGGGTGCTGGCGGGGGCGACGGGCGGCGTGACCCAGGCGGTCAACAGCCAGACCGGGCAGGTGGTACGCGTCGGCGACCTGACAGCGGCACAGCGGGTGGCCCTGTTGGAGGGCAACAGCCTGGCCGACCTACAGGCGGGGTTGCTGCGGGACCAGACGGGGGCCGTGCTGTCGGGCAACGCTGTGCAGGACACGCTGGCCCGGCTGGCGGCGCAGGACGCAGCCCTGTCCCAGCGCCTGGTGGAAGCGGTGACGGGCGGCACGGCGGTCCAGCAGGGCATCATCCAGGCGATTGTCAGCTCCGGTGCCCAGCTGGACAATACCCTGAGAGAATATCTGGCTCTGTCCCGCCGCCAGGCGGAGGAGGAGGCGCGCCGACAGGCGGAGAACGCGGCCGCCGCCGCGAGGCAGGCACAGATCGATGCGGCGGGATCGGCCGCTCGGTCGACCGCCAGCAGCCTGACCAACCAGGCGGGGCAGGTGCGGACCCAAGCGACCACCAGCAACGACAATGCTCTCGCCCAGCAGTTCCGGTTGACCACCGGCGCTGTCGTCGGTGAGTACTCAGATCGCGGGGAGAGCCAGCGGGACCGGGCCAACGCCCTACGCGCGGTGCTGGTCGGCTTCGCGCAGCAGCTGGAGGCGCTCACCGGGGGCGTCACTCCCAGCGACATGCAGATGATCGTCTCCAGCAAGTACGGGCTCCGCTGGACCTTGGGCGGGCAGAGCTGGGCCGGTGGAATCAACGACCATTTGGGCTTTGTGACCTCGGCTGTTCGGGCAATGGCCACGCAGATGACGGGGCTGTCCGACGTGGCGCGCCAAGCCATCGCCGGGGCGCCCTGGTCCGACCTGCCCGCGGCGCTGGACCATATCGCCCGCATGGTCAAGGCGGCCGCCTTCGCCACCGGGGGGGCCGTGCGCGGGCCCGGCAGCGGGACCAGCGACAGCATCCTGGCGTGGCTGTCCAACGGTGAGCATGTGGTCAAGGCGGCCACGGTCGGCCGCTACGGGCATGACGTGATCGAGCGGGTCAATCAGGGCGACCTGCAAGGCGCGGTCGACCTGGCAGTGGCCAAGGGTGTGCTGCCCGCGCCCGGGCGCTACGCCGGCGGCGGCCCGGTGGGGCCGCAGGCGCTGCGGTTGCCGGCGGCGCCGGCACTGCCCGCCGTCGGGCTTGCCCGGCCGGGGCAGGACGATGTGGCCCGGGAGGTGCGCCTGCTGGTCCAGGAGCTGCGCCAGCTGCGCGAGGTGACCGAGGACGGTCAGGAGCAGCAGGCCGGGGCGGCTGACCGGCAAGAGCGGGTGCTGCGCCGGTTGCAAGAGCTGGCCGAACGCACGGATGCCAAGCTGGGGAGGGTCGGCTGATGCGACTGCTCGCCGAAATTACCGTCCGGTCCCCCGAGGGGGAGGTGCGCGTGCTGCGGGTCACCAACACCGGGGCCGGCAGCGTAGAGCTTAATGTGGGGCCGTCCCCCTGGGAGCCGCAGTGGGAGCCGTACTGGCCGTATGGGGACCGGCTGCTCAACCTCGAGAGCCGATTGTTCGGGGCCGAGCCGATGAGCGGCGTGTACCGGCCCACCCGCGCCGAAATTGTCGTAAGGAATGCCAGCGGGTGGCTGGACGAGTATGACAGCTGGGTCTGGCTGACCGTGCGGCTGCTGCAGGGGCCGGTGGGGCGACATGCACCCTACGATTCCTTCGAACCTGTCCTGGAGGGGCAGGTGGTGAGGCGGGTGGCGGACGACAGCGGCGTGAGCCTGACGCTACGGGACACCAGCCACCTGCTGCTGCGCGAGCCCCTGCGGTCGGCCTATCAGGGCAACACCACGATCAACGGCACTGAGGGCGGCCCGGAGCTGGTCGGCAAGCCCAAGCCGAGGGTTTGGGGGCAGTGCCGCGGGGTCGAGCCGTTGCTGGTCAACCCACAGCTGGGCATCTGGCAGTGGACCGACCCGCAGCCGATGACCCTTACCTATCTGACGCTGCCGCCGGTCGGTGTGCAGGCGGTCACGGAGGGTGGCGAGCCGCGCCCGATCGAGTATGTGAGCGCGGCACAGCTCACCGATCCCGGCGCACAGCCTCCGGCCGGCGTCTGCTGGGCCAATGATGGGCAGGCCCTGCTGAGGCCCGGGTTCGCGGTTACCCGGCCGCTGCGGGTCGACACCTACAACACCAGCTTCTCACTTGACGTTGGCCTGGCCATGCAGCTGGCGATCACGCGGCTGGCGGGTCTCTCTTACCTGCCGATGCCAGTCTTGACCGGCCCATGGCCGCTGTTCGGAATGATCCTGGACGGCACCGCAGCGGAGACTGCCGACCAGCTGATGCTGGCCGCAGGCGGCTGGTGGGCCTTCGGCAACGGGTACGGCGAGACGGCCGAGATCCGCCGCCTTGAGGGGATCGCCTTCGGCCGGGTACACACCGCGGCCGACGGCAGCTTCGCGGCTGGAGTCGATACGCCGGCGGTGATCGCGGTCGAACCCCATTGGCCGGTCACCGCCATCGGCGATATCGGCTGGCCCGTGAGCCCGACCTGGCGGGTCGAGGTCTACTACAACCGCGTCTGGTCGCCCCTTCAGCGGTCCGACTTCTTCGGGTCGGTGCCGGAGGCGGATAGGGCCGCCCTGCTGCAGCGCTGGCCCGACCCACCGGCCGTCTGGGAGGACCCGGCGGTGCTCGCCGCCTACCCGGAGAGCGAGCCGCTGCGCGTGGAGACCGTGCTGGTCGACCAGGCCGACGCCCAGGCACTCGCCGACCGGCTGGGCGCCATCCTTGGCCGGCGCCGGCGCCCGCGTTCCGTCCGCGTGCCGGCTTCGGCGGGTGCTGCCTTCATGCGGCCCGGCTCGATCTGCGTCTTCCCCGATGGCGCCACCGGCCTGCTGGTATCGGTCGACACGACCGACGGCCTAGTTTTCGATGCGAGGGTCGTGCTGTGAGGTCCCGGAATCTTGTTCTCGCGTGGCGCAATCTCCTGGGCGGTGCGCAGCTGACATTTCCGGCGCCTGTCCCGGCTCAGCCCGCCCGCTGGGAATCGGTCGAGCACCTGTCCAATTGGTTCCGGGCGAGGTCGGCCCTGGTCAGGGCAGGGTCCCAGCCACTGACCGCCAGCTGGGCGACGCCGCAGCTTTTCGACCTGGTGGCCCTGCCTTGGCATACGCTGCCGGCTGGCGCCACCTTCGACCTGACCTTCAGCATGGGCGGGGCGGTGGTCTATACCAGCGGGACCTTGCCGGCATGGCCGGACATGCCCTGGGGCACCGTTGATTTCGGTGACCCATCCTGGTGGGGGCACATGACCGACCCAGAGCAGCAGGGCGAATGGGACGGCTTCGCGCGCCACCTGCTGCCCCACACCGTGCTTGCCGACACGCTGACCATGGTGGTCACCACACCAGACGACGCGCGGCTGCCCCTCTGGTACGCGGGGCCTGCTGTCCAGGTGACCGATAACTATGAGTTCGGCGCCACCGAGGGCTGGGCGGGTGTCGGCGATGCTGAAGGGGCGGAGCTGGGCGTGCCCCTGGGCGGCACCATGGCGCCCGAGCCCAGGACGCTGCGCCTGCGGCTGCCGAAGCTCACCGATGAGGAATGCCTGCTGGGGCTGACCGACCTGGTCCGCATCTGCGGCCGTGGCCGGCAGCCCTTCCTGGTGCTGCCCGACCCCGGCGAAGACTGGTCGCAGGCACGCAGGAGCATGGTGGCATTCCTGCGTGCCCTGCCGGACCTGGAGAAGGTGCGGCGCGGCTTTCGGGCCGTCAGCTTGGACATGGTGGAGTGGAGGATCTGATGAGCGGGCTTGGTGCTACGGCGTTTATCGTGAACGGGACCGCCTATGCGATCCGGCCGCAGGACCTGCCCAATGGAAGCCCCAACTTTCTCCAGGGCCGGCAGTACTTCTTCACATTCCCGTTGCTGATGCGCGACCTCGTCGCGGAGGTCGCGGCTGCAGCCGGTTCAAGCGCGCTGGCCACCACGGCCCGGCAGGCATCGGAGCAGGCGCGTGACGCCGCGGCGGGCTTCAGGAACCAAGCACAAGCGTTCGCCGGGGCGGCTGAAGAAGCCCGTGATCAGGCCGTGGCCGCGAGGGAGGGATCTGAGGAGGCGCGCGATGCCGCCGAGGGGTTCCGGGACCAGGCCCAGGGCCACGCCGGCGCCGCCGGCGCTGCCCAGGAGGCGGCCGAGGAAGCCCGTGATCAGGCGCTTCTGGCCAAGGAGGGATCGGAGCAGGCGCGCGATGCAGCCGAGGGGTTCCGGGACCAGGCGCAGGGCCACGCCGGCGCCGCCGGCGCTGCCCAGGAGGCAGCCGAGGAAGCCCGTGATCAGGCGGTGCTGGCCAAGGAGGGTTCGGAGCAGGCGCGCGATGCAGCCGGTGGGTTCCGGGACCAGGCCCAGGGCCACGCCGGTGCCGCTGGCGCTGCCCAGGAGGCGGCCGAGGAAGCCCGTGATCAGGCGGTGCTGGCCAAGGAGGGTTCGGAGCAGGCGCGCGATGCAGCCGGTGGGTTCCGGGACCAGGCCCAGGGCCACGCCGGTGCCGCT
>JARWLF010000968.1:0-16954 GCA_029853055.1 Scenedesmus sp. KT-U | reverse complement strand
AACACTCACCGGGCTGGCAATCGTGCAGGCGTGCTTGCATCATTGACCAGCTCGTGCCACACGCAATCTGGACACCCGCCCGTAACTGGCAATCGTGCAGGCGTGCTTGCATCAGTCGATCAATCAAGCCCAGATACCGCTTCGATCCGCGTCTTGTGATCAGCGGTCGTTAGTCCAACTGGACAATGTAGTACGCCTGGAGGGCCCCAGGTTGCTTATGCTGCATGGGGCCCACATCATGAGCAGCGAATGTCATTGGCGACTGTGTAACAGAGCGCTGATCACCGTATGCGTACTGGTTGTAGCAACTGGAGACGCAACCTTCCTGCAAGATGCAATGATAACTTCATGGTGCTACTTCGTGCCAACAGTATCGTTCTTGGTATATCATGATGCGGGATGTCAACGCCTGGATACTTTGCAGACCAGCGCAACTGCATGGTGCCATACCCACCCCAGCCCCTGCAGGTGTCACTACCCGTCAGCCACATACCAATGCTGCCACCTCGGTCAACCGGCTAGCTCAACAGGTAACCCGGACAGCAGAAAACAGCATGCAATGAGATACCATCGCCATACATCATACGATTATCAAGTTGTGTTGGTGAAGACTGAACAGTATGAGTTACGAGCGCCAGTGCACCATTGGAATCCAGCCTTATCCCAATGCTGGATGGCTGTGCAGAAACTGTACATAGCATTAGTAGTTACACAGATCTGCTGTATGTGCTGCGTCAGTTGTCCCCAAATATTGAATATATATCTTCATTATCACCGGGCAAATCTACCAAGTTGTCTAGACCTAGTGCCTTCATGGGGTCCTCGTCAGGACTCGGTGCTGCTGCTGCTGGTCGAGGAGCCTGACGAGGAGTGACAGCATTTGCATCTCCAAAACCAGTAGTAACAGCAGCAGCAGCAGGAGGTGGCGGCGGTGGGGGTGGTACAGCAGCCTCTGCTGATGCACCATTGGCTGCTGCTGCTGCTGCTGCTCCTGACTTGTTGTCAGCATGAGCAAGTACCCCAGTTGGCAAGATGCCTGGTGGCTTCGCTGCCTGTGGTGTTGCTGCTGCTGCTGCTGCTGGTGAAGCGTTGTCATCATTACCTTGCTGCTCTAACTTGCATGAGACAGCAGCCTCCACTGCCACATCATCTGCATCTGCCACAGCAGCACCAGCAGCATCAGCTGGTACTGCAGCTAAAGCAGTTGGTGTGTCAGCTGCTGCTGGGGGCTCATTAGCTGCACCTGAAACCTCTGGAGGTTCAGCTGCAGCTGCTAGCGGGGGCGGAGGTGGTGGAGGAGGTGGTGGTGGCGGAGTTGCTGCTGCTGCCGCTGCTGCTGTGACTGCATATGCTGATGTGACTGCATCCTGTCCCCCACCCTGTCCCGCCCCCTGACCGCCACCAGTAGTGACAGTGCCCGCAGACATCTGAACAGACACAGGGGTGTGGTTCAGACTGCTGATCGGAGACTCGTAGTACTGCTGCTGCTGCTGCTGCTGCTGTTGGTGATGTCTGGTTGGTGGTTGACTGGGGGTATGATGATGCTCAGCAGCAGGTTTGGGAGGCACTGCTGCTGCTGCTGCTGCTGCTGGACTAGCAACAAGAGGTTTAGCAGCAGCAGCAGTCAGTCTGGCAGCAATGGCAGCTGCATGCTGCTGCATCTGTGCTGCTGTATGTGATGTGGCAGCAGGAGCAGCTTCTTGGGTCCCTGCTGCTGCTGCTCCTGCTGCAGCTCCTGCTGCTGGTTGAGATGTTTCCCAGCGGCTCTTCCTCATTCTACCCACAACTACAGTCTGTTCCGTGCTTCCAATACCACCACCTGCTGCTGCTGCTGGTGGTTGCTGTTGTGATTGTGAGCCCAGACCAGGTATCTGGACAGCAGCAGCAGTAGTAGGACTCACACCAGGGATGTGAGGCTGCTGCCCTGCTGCTGCTGGACTTGGCTGCAGACCCAACCCAGGAGGTACAGGACCCTTCCATGCTGCTGCTGCTGCTGGTGATGCTGAGACAGCTGAAGACTGCTGCTGCTGCTGACCGGCAGCTGGAGTTGGCGCTGTTATCCCGGGTATGTGCAACCTTGATTGTCCTGTTGCTGCATTGGCAGCAGGCTGCTGCTGCTGCTGACTGCTGGGTGCTGCTGCTGTTGTAGCAGGTGGTGGTGGTGTATGTTTTCTGAGGTTCTGTCCAAACCTCAGGCGAGCAGTCCTCCCTGCAGTAGGTGAGTCCACACCACCTTGAGTCCCTGGACGCAAGTGAGGTGCTGATGCTGCTGCTGGAACAGAACTACCACCAGCAGCAGTTGCAGCAGCCGGCATAGTATTGATTTGAGGCAGTACGCCGAAGACGGGCATGCCAGTGTTGCCCTGCAGGGACGGCTGTTGCACCTGCTGCTGTTGTGGTTGCTGTGGTTGCTGGTACATGTTGTAGGGGTTGTAGCTTGCATGCTGGCAATACTGAGCCTGATCAGGCCACTGTTGCTGCTGAGGCCATTGCTGCTGCTGCTGCTGCTGCTGCTGCTGCTGCTGCTGCGCCGATGGTTGCTGTTGTGGCCACTGTGGCTGCTGCTGCTGTGCGAACATATGCCCATTGCCCCACTGTTGTTGTGATTGCTGCTGCTGTGGCAAAGTTGCTACTGCATTCCATGTCACTTGCTGCTGCTGCTGAGTATTAATCATCTGTGGCGCTGCTGCTCCTCCCACTATTCCAGGTACTGTGGGGGGTGGGGGTGGTGGTACCCCTACTGCTGCCCCCACAGCTGCTGCCAGTGCTGCTAAACCATTGCTAGCCCCTGCTGCTGCTGCTGCTGGCTGCTGTGCTGCTGGCAGCGGTGGTGGAGGAGTGACTCTCCTGGGATCTGTTGGCCTTACTGCTGCTACTGCTACTGCTGGTGGTGGTGGTGGCGGAGGGGGTATACTGCTGTTGACTGGTTCCACAGGTGCTGCTGAATCAGCTGAGAAAGGGTCATACGCATCACCATCGTCTGCTGCTGCTTGTTTCTTGTTTGCATGTGCTGTTGTTAGTGCTGCTGCTGGTGTGCTGAGTGCTTCTGCCACTTCTTGAGGAGCAGGCTGCAGTGATGAAACAGCAAAGGACAGGCCAGATCTCATCAACACAGCAGAATACGGTTTGGTACAGCTATACTGCGTGTACTAAACGCAGCACGACACCGCATGGCACCTTGGCACAGGAGCCACATGTGTGTCTACACAGTGGTGGCCAGGGTACGTACATAGGCAAGTGTTCAATGTGCTCTATTGCAGAGAAAAAACATATACGGCACCATCACGGCAACTGGGGACTTACCCGCTTGGCTGGTGTGAGGCTGCTGTGCACTGCCTGCTGCTGCACCGCTGGTGATGCTGCTGACCCCTTGCTGCCGCTGCCTCCAGCACCACCATCAGCAACAAGCTGTGCTGCCAGCTGCTGCTGCAATGTCAGACCCCCTGCAGTATCAGACCCCTCATAGTACCCAACATCAGCACCTGCTACACCTGCACCTGCTGCTGCCCCTGCTGCTGCTAGTCCTGGTATGATTGCTTCCAGGTTATCCAGCTGTGTATGTGGCAGTATGGTCTCCCGCCTCCACGACTGCATGAGCTTGACCATGTGGTGCAGCTCTTGGGGAGGCAGCTGCTGAGCTATGCTGTTGAACATGGCTGGGAGTAACGGAGCAAAACGCTCAGCTGCAGGACATCACAGGTCGAACATGCAGGGTAAGTCAAAGACAAACCAAGAAGCTGAACAAGGCTATCGATGGGGCTGCATGCTGTGCTGTGCGAATGAGTTGACGCAGCTTGTTGCAGCGTGCTGTACATGCTGCTGATGATCATAAGTCTGTTGATCTGTTCCTATCTTCTCACCAAACTTTGCTTTTCCTTTGAGTTCTTTATTTGCCTGTCTGAGCAGTTTTGACACGCCGTACATCACATTCAAGCGCTGCGTGCCACTGCTGCTGCGACGTAACTGCTTCTCCATCAGTAGCGGCACAGCCTTGTAGCACTGAACAGCAGCAGATTAACAGAATCATGACATGTTACATTCATAGAAACAGCCTGGTGTCTGACGACAAACAACAACAACATCATCAGACAGGTGACAGAGCAACTGGTCCTGGTCAGGAGCCCAGGACAGCATGCACACAACCCCAGCGCAACTGGCCATTGCTGGAATGAAAATGTTGAGACATAATGCTGCAATAACCACACTGCTGTGCAAACATGGTTGCTTTCCCAGACAGATCACTGCTATCACACCAGGGGCATGACAGCAAAACTGCTACTGGTTCCAGGCGTCAACAGGTGAAGGCTTACCAGGTTGTGATCCTCGACTGCAATCTGTGCAAGACTGTCGATTGCTGAACGCGACGCCTTGTTGCAGCATTTGACAAGGAGCTGCTTGAATTCTGCTTCCCTCTCCCAACCCATGGTTGCTGCTGGTGATCAAGAGTCGTGGAGACCTAGACCGCTGCTCCAATAGATATCATATCATGGTAGTTTATATGCTATAGAACAGCTCATCCCGCTGTGAGAGTGCTTAAGACTGTACAAATCACGCAACCTGCCATGATACTGTGATGAATCCCGCGCACATGTCTTTCTCAAGTGCTTGTATTTCTCGAAACGCGTTTATAGGTGATGCTACTGCTACCTGCAAGAAGCGACTGCCTAGGTTGGCGCAAAATCTGCTTCAAGTCCGTGTGCTGCCTGCGCAGGGTGACTGCAAGCTTGCATATACAAATCTCGAGCAGTGCGCTATCCTTCATGTGAGTTCAGAGCCGCACAGGGACATCTCTTCGAGCGGTTCACAGTCAAGCCCTGCCCTGTAGTGACAGACCTCGAAAAAAATAGCAGCAAGGGGCAGAGCAGAACGACTTGGACCAATTCAACGGCTTTCATCTTGTGACTTGGTAACTTCTACAGTGAGCATGGCTTCATAGTGCGGAAAGAGTCACGCCAGGAGTTGCAGGCAGTTTCGTGCGTGAACCAGTACCATGAAGAAGCTCTTTGGTAACAGAGCATCACGAGATGATAAGGCCTTGCTCATAAACAAGACTGTGCAGGTACGTTACCGAGTGTCACTGATCTGCACACAGCATCAGCACTCGCTTGGGAACAACTGGCAGACCTGCAGGAACCAAGGGCCTGATTGCGGGTCAGTCTAGCACGCAACAGAGGTATTAAGCATCGGTTTATACTGCTGATATGAACGATATAGCACCATCAGGTTGCTGTGGTTGATTTGCCTGCAGGTTGGTCAACATCAAGTCAGGGTTGATGCCCTGCTGGGCAGTGGTGGATATGCAGACATCTACAGAGTTACAGACATCAGCAGCGGACAGAAATACGCCTTGAAGCATCTGCGGCTGAATGGCGATCAGGAGATCATTAAAGAAGTGCAACATGAGGCAAAAACCCAGGTCAGCATCGGTCATTTGCATTCACATGCTGTCCCTCTCTCAGTCCTGCAGCTGAACGTTCATCTCTTGTACTCCTACGCACACGTTCGTTGAAGCCGACTACACTATCTATCGCTGCGAATGCATGCAGGCCAAGCTCCGTGGCCACCCCAACATCCTGCGTCTATATGCTGTGGCATTTGCTGGCCCCAAGGGTGGTGAAACAGACGGATTCTTCCTGCTAGATTTCTGTCCCGGCACCCTGCTTGACCTGCTGGCGAGACACAACTTCTCTTTGGAGGAGAGAACAGTGATCCACATATTCAACTGTGTCTGTCAAGCCATTGCTCACATGCACAGACAGAAGCCACCACTGGCTCACAGGTAAGGTAACCGGGGGTGTAACTGTCATCAGCTAGTATAAGATGGTCGCAGGGCATGTGGATGAGTGCTCAATAGCCTACCATCACCACTTTGTTCACACTCACAATCAGCTGTCAGCTATCAGCTGTGTCGTATATCACTGCTTCACTGTTTCTAGCAGTTGTTTCATGCCAACATGTTACTGCAACTCCTTGACTCCGCACATGACCATCGTCTTTCATTTCCTGCAGGGACCTCAAGGCTGAAAATGTTCTGATGTTGCCTGATGGCACCTGGATCCTGTGTGACTACGGCAGCGCCACCAGCAGGGCTCAGGTGTACGACACGCCTGAGGCAATGGCAGCAGAAGAGGAGGTCATCAGGAAACACACTACACCCGCATACAGACCACCAGAGGTAGGGGACAGACAGTCAGAGAGGATGTGATTGTCCTGCACACTGGTAGTGGTGATGCAGCTGCCTCCTGTCTTCGTGTTCGGGCGTGGCGCAGTTTATCGGGTGTCTTTCTTACCCTAGATAGTAGAACGTATCAGCAGACCACTCATGTGCACGCAACTGGAGATGGCTGATTCCTGTCCTGCTGCTCCTGCAGATGTGGGATCTCTATCAGCGGCACCTGATTGATATCAAGGTTGACATCTGGGCACTAGGGGTGCTGCTGTTTGTATTGTGTTATGGGAGACTGCCGTTTACAGGGGACAGCAAGCTGCAGGTCATCAACGCAAAGTATGAGATGCCACAAACAAGAGCACCACAGGTGAGGCAAGGCGGCAGGGGCGCGAGGGTAGAGGGTGGGACGAGAGCAGCTGCCAGCAGTGCAGGTGTCCCCAGGAATATTCTTGAAGTTGTCCTATTGCTCTCAAGATGTCACGTGTTGCTTCTTGGTCGTCATCTCAACAATACATGTGCTGCTGCTGCTGTTTCCTGCAGTTACGTGCTCTGATCAGACAGCTGTTGACGGTTGATCCAGCTCAGAGACCAAATATCAGTGAAGTGCTGGAACAGCTGGATCAGGCAGCAACAGCAATAACTGGAAGAGGAATCACCATGAAAGCAACACCAGGAGCAGCAGCAGCAAAGGCACCAGCTGCTACAACCCAGCAGTCACAGCAGCAGCAGCAGCCAGCACCTGTACCACAGCAGCAACAGCTCCATGAGACTGTGAAGCAGTTCATTCAGCAGCAGCAGCAACAACAGCAGCCTCCCCCACAGCCTGCTCAACAGTCTTCAGCAGCCAGCAGTGGATCATTTTGGGGCACTGCATCAGCAGCAGCAGGTGCTGGTAGTGGTGACAGTGGCACTGCTGCATCAGGTGTACCACAGGAGCAGCAGCAACAGCAACAGTCAAGCACACCACAGGACTGGGCAAGGTTCAGCAGTGGGGGGGGTGTTCAGGGTCCCATGACAGCAGCAACAGCGCCAGTACCTCCCTCTGCTGCTGCCAGTGTGAGAGCACATGCATTGCAGTCACCCATGGACAGTCCATTGGCAACATCAGCAGATGCTGGCAACAGCGGCAGCAGCAGCAGCAGCCCACACAAGGCAGATGGGCTCGTCACAACCAGAAGTAATGGGCCTGCTGCTGGTCAGCACTCAGGGTCTACTGCATCAGGCAGCAGACTCCAGCAGCAGCAAGGACCTGACTTTGCAAAGCTGGCAGACATCACTGCTCGTGCAGCAACTGCTGCTGCAGCAGCAAACAGAGGTCAACCAGATACTGCCAGTCAGCAGCAGCAGTATTCTGACCCCAGCAACACCACAGCAGCAGCAACAGCCTCAAGTTCTCAGCCAGCTGTAAAGACAGATCCTCCGTTGGTGTTGGAGCGTCAATCACGACCTTACTCATCTGGGGGTTCCATCAGCTCTACTTCTAACTCAGCAGCAGCAGCAGCAGCAGTGACATCAACATCACTGCCAGGAGGTGCTGTCAGTCATTTTCATCATCATTCCTCATCATCAGGTCCAGCCAGCAATAACAGCAGTGCTGGCAGTGCACCTCATACACCTACAGCAGCGGCAAGAGGAGGACAAGCAGCAGCAGGTGATAGCAGGTTCAAGCAGCAGCAACAAGATTTCCTAGCAGCTGGCAATGTGGCCAATAAGGCTGCTGTCATTGCTGCAAATCACCAGCAACAGCAGCAACAGCAGCAGGGTGTAGGTCACACTAGCATCCCGCATCAGGTTGTGTCCAACAACCTGCGGCCACCAACAGTAGCAGCAACAACAGCAATGCAGGCAGTGGGCCCCACAGGCAGCATGACTGCTGTCGGCGGTGACACAGCAGCAGCAGCAGTGAGTGATCTGCGTACGTCAGTGTTCAGTGAAGTTGACTTGTTGAAAGCTCAGATCAGATCACTGACTGATGATCATCAGGCTTTTCTGTTCAGAATCAAACAGTTGGAGGACTACACCCAGAAACAGGCAGAAGTGATGATCACAATGCAGCAGCACATACAGGCACTGCAGCTCCTGGTACAGCAGCAGCAGCAGCAGTTGGGAAGTCAGCAGGTGACGCATGGTGCTGGTGGTGGATCAGCTGCAGCACAGCAGCAGCAAAACTCTGTACCTCCTCAGCAGCAGCAGCGTGGTTCTGATGCCTTATCAGGCTGGTTGCGTCGTCCAGGTCCAGGAAGTGCCGGGGTGGACACCTCTGGCAGCAGCTCTCCACATCAGCAGCAGCAGCAGCATCAGGGTGTCACAAGCAATGCATCTGCTGGCAGCTTCTGGTCAACACAGAATGCAGTGCTGTGATGCAGGGTGATGCAGGTTGGTTGAGAGTGTGCGATCCTTGTGAATATTACAGCAGATTCTATTGTCTCATTGTTTCACAAATCATGCAGATGTGGCGTTGCTCCGTGTAGTGGTAGTTCCTCCTCTGCATGCACTCTGTTGCTGCTACTGTTGTTGCTGCTAGGTGATGTCAACCATGGTTGTATGTATTGTGAGTGTCACTGCAGGAAGTGACAAGTGATCAGCTTGTTTCGTGCTGGTCCCCGTCTTGTGATATTAACATATTTTGTAGTTGTAGCTGCTGTACCTTGGGTCTTGTCAACCAGCAGTAGAGGGGTGGTTGCATTGATTCTGGATGACGTTGTGCACCTGCGCACTCATCTGACTAAGCATCATCAGCATGTCCTAGAACTGTGTTGTGGCACGTGACATACTACCACATAGTGATTCTATGTTACATCTCAATTTGCTGCTTCAGAGTGTGTGCCCTCGTCCTCTACCCATGCATATTGTGTAGTATACGTTGCCATCGAGCACTGCAGGATAGGTATGTATGCAGTAGGACATGCTACCCTGGTTGTGGCCGTATGATAGTGTAGTTGTCACGCTGTGGTCCAATGTTTCAGACCGTGTGAGTTCAGCAGTTCTTGTTGTGACAAGCAACTTGTCACTGGTCGGTGCAGTGTGCAATCTGCGTCTGTTCCTTGACAGCAGGGTTGATTGGACGCTGCTTTTGAGATTTGCCATATTCTCGGTGTGTGGTGCAGCTGCTGCAGGGCCTTTGTTTCAAGGGATGTTGGTGGTGTCCCTAGGTCTAAAAATGACAATGCAATCCTCGAACTTCAGGCTACAAAATGTTCATGTTACTCGTTGGTATCTTTGACTTCGTATCATGCTCGACATCGACGTGACATTCTCAAGAAATTTCCTTAGACCAAGCCGCTGCTACCAGCAGATCAATCTCGTTTAGCAGTGATAGTGATGCCGCTGCTCGAGCGACACTGCAAGTTGCAGCATTATCTCTTTGTGATGTACTACAGGCCTAGGCTGGCACTTTTTTTAGCAAGTCCGCGTCCCAGCGTACCGGAGCTGATCACTGAGGAGGCTCCTCAGGGTCACATCTTCAGCTGGGGAGTTTCGTCCGGACGTTTGCACCGAATAAACGGTCGGCGGCCGGAAGCTTCGTTTCGAAGCGGGATCTTGGCCCTAACGATATCCCGCCCAGCATGGAAGGCAGTCTAAAACATCGTCCCACCGGACGCCCGGGGTCGAACTTCTTCATTTTGAAGGCAACTTCACCGCCTCTACAGAAACGTACCGCACGACGAATTTGTGATCCCCGCATCCTCCCGGTTGCCACAGAAACAAGACTCAATGATATCCCACATTATGTGATTATGATAATCACAATCTGGATGTTACGCAGGCGCTTGTTCAAAGGACAAGCCTGAAAGTCATACCACATCACTGATGGCAGCAGCAAAAGCGCAAACTTTGCAGCTGGCAGCTGCCGCAGCCGAGTTACACCAACTGACCATGCCAACTGTACAATATAGGCGATATAAGGCTGCCGGTTTGTGCACTGTTTGCAAACGGCTCAAAGGCCAGTTTGTGGCCAAGATGACGAGGTCAAACAGTGCAAAGGATCACACATCTGTTCTGATGTTCACCCCGTACAGACACATGACCATTCGTGGTGAGCAAGCAAGCACCAGATACCATGGAAGCAGTATCAAGGTCCTGGACTCAAGATAATATGGGTGATGCCTGCAAGATCTGACAGACATAGACTCTGAGCTACAGAATAAACCAACATGATCAAACTTCGACACCAAGCGGCGCAAAACTGATGCAAAACCTGTGAAAAAACATACATCCTCTTGTTAACGAACTACATACGGCAAATCAAGAAGCCAGACACGTTTGAACAACGCCAGATCATCTGAGCATATGACATGCTCCCAGCAACAATACACGGACTCTGTGATAGATCAGGCACAGCGCCATCATGTTTCAGCTGGAGCTCAATCTGACTGCGCGGCCGAGAGTGAAAGACAGATATCACATTCATTCTCTTACAGCAAACAGCCGCATCATCACCTGAGAAGCATCTGGAGATCATTGATAACAAGCAAGCTCAAGCAGCACAGTAGGTGTAATCAGTAACATCAACTGACACTATCAGTAACATCAGCTTCACTTCACGCAATAGCAGCAACCGTGTACATTCCACTGTACTACACCATCCAAGTGCTACCAGAGCTATGCCTGGCAATACAAACAGCGCAGGCGACACAGCACTCTGCAAACAAACGTCAAACACTTCCATCAGAGTATGAGATGACCAAATTCAGCTGGCCTCAACGTCCGACACCAAGGCCAGCTCACAGAGCAGTTCACTTCCTCAAGTAGAGTAACACCTGGCCTAGTGACAGTTGCGTCACACATAGATGACACGAGCTTCAACAACTATTCAGGCTGAGATACTGGATGTTGACTGCATGCAGCACTTGCATACTCTTGAATGAACACAAAATACTACTGATGCAAGTGTGCTGCAGCATGTGCACGAGCTACCACTGCGCAACACCAACAAAGCCCAAATATCTTGCATGCGCCTACCAACTCAGTTGGCAAACACCTTGAAGGTCTGCCAAGCAGTGATGATGATGTACAACGAGCCAACAACACCCAGACACCCCAACACACTTGTCACAATCACCAGGAACCAGTTGACCGACCACTCCCAGCCCCACTTGGCGGGCTTCTTCAACATGAGCCAGAACAGCGGCGGCAGCAGGAACGTCGTCGGCGTGACGGCGATAGCGCCTATCAAGCCCATCAGCGCACCGAAGAAGGGAACGACAATGCCGACGATGGTGACAGCCACAACGTAGCACAAGCGCACCGCGAACATCAGCCAAGTTGGCAGCTGCTGAGTGTTACGGGCTTCTTTGATGCGAGTCTCAATCAAGCTGTACACCGGCATGGTGACGACTTGGTACGCCGCCGCCACGTGCACGACCACCATCAGATTCGCAGCGGATACCACCCACTTGGTGCGGTTCCCGTCAACGAAGGCCAGCAGCACGTTCTCAGGGACAGCTGTACCAAAGGCCCAGAAGCCAACGATGGACACACCAAAGTAGCACAGACCTACAACAGCAGTAGCAACAGTAGCAGCAGCGGCAGCGGATGACAGAAGTGAGCGACCTGCTGCAACCTCTGATGCCAAGTAAACAACTTCTTTGCTGACCCAAAAGGTGACTTATACCATGCAAATTCTGATCCTAAAGCGTCACCTTACTTGATGTCAGGCTGTTGTCTTACAAGCAGTATATATGTGATCAGATAAGGCAGGTATCGGACAAGAGTCACGGGAGTCTGCATGACTACTCACCTTGTGGCCACCTGGTGGTACATTGCATTGCAAACAAAGTAGTCAGTGCAGGCAGCTACGAACCCAACAAGCTATTCAAGCAGCTCACACAAGTAGTGGTTTGTGTGCTTTGCACAAGGCACCCTCACCCACAGACACAACACACAGGACCCAGACTCAAGCACTTGCACTGCCAGTCAACCAATTGCTCTCACCGTAGGCAAACAGTATAGAAGTAAGTGCGTTGAATATCCCCATGACCTTCTCCACGGTGCTGCGCTCCACCCTGTCAGGGAGGTAGTTCACGTCTGCTGCTGGCTGCACTGTAGCTGACATGATCAGAGCAATGAGGCAGTAGGCCATAGACATCAGGGAGCCGAGGAGTGACACCAGGCGGATGTCATCAAAACTTGGCAACTGCAGCAGTAGCAACGACAGGACAGGAGTGTTTCCAGGAGTATGCTATGTGTCCGGACAACACCACAAACATCCATCCCTATGTGCTGCTGCTTGTACCTCTGGATGCTTTGCCGATTATGTGTGTGCTGCTGTACCACCAAGTATATGTCACGTTGACTTTTGATATTCTTCCTTACCATAGACAGCACCAGCTGCAGAGCCCCAAACATAACCATGTAGGCCCACGTGCCCATCACTCGACCGCCTTCAGTCACAGAACTGGCAAACGCAGCAAGCATACCACCAGCAACCTGGGATGAGGTACAGCAGCAACAGCGGCAGCAACAGTCAGCACAGCAGTGACAACCTACACTGCAGCACCTATATGGCCGCCTGCAACCATCCTGTGTGCAGTTGGCAGTTACAACAGCAACCTCTCTAGTTGAAGCTGTGCCTCGGATGTGTCTTCAACAGGTGCTACAACTGCACAAGCTTGACGACTCATACAGTATCCGCTATACCATCAGGACATTCACTGCTGCTGCTCACCACTGTGTAAGTGATGCCTATACCAATCAACACGGCCAGCTGGAAGGGCAGCAGCACAAGCTTACCCCGACGCTTGCCTGCAGAGAACAACATTAGTAGCAGCAGCAGCAGGGTTGGTGATCTCAAAGATCCTCAGCAGCCAATACATGACTTACTCATGTGTTAACGTGTGAGATCATGCATTACACTAGCATCCACTTGCTACCAGAACAGTCATCAGCATAACTTTGTCATATTGGGTTTTGTCATATTGGGTGATCTTGAGAGTGATGATAACTCACCGAGCAGGTAGGCTGAGAGCTGATCATACCTGTCCAGCCTCCGTACTCCGTTATGTTCCTTGCAGTCAAGATCAGGGACCTCATGCATGTAACATAACAGTTTGTAAGTGTACCTGGCGGGAAGCAGACACACAACGGCAGCAGCAGGACATGCGAAGTGTTAGTGCTCTGGACAGCAACTACAGCAACGACTGCTGTCATCGAGTGACGACTACGCTGCAACAGCCGATGATCAGTGTGGGTTTATTGCAAGCTTTGTCCCAGCCGGCAGGCTACAGCACAAGGGCAGGTGCACAGCTGTGGGGGTGTATCAAGTGGTATGCTTGCACTTGGTGTATTGGCACAATACACGCTGACAGGTTTATCTGATTAGAACCACTGATGGGTGACTGGTCAGCTGCTGCTGCTGCTGCCTTCCTGCTGTTAGGTCCTACAAGGGAGCAGTGATTGCGCTGTTGCTGTTGCTGCTGCTGCTGCTGGTGTCAGAGCAGACAAGGAGTCACACCATGAGCCAAGTGTTATGGGTGCCAACTCTACTTGAGAGTTACTGATTGAGAGGTTGAGCCTTTCAGAAGTGTGACACATGATATTCAAGATTGACTTAACACTGCACCATCTCACCATGACACCCAAAAGCTGAAGATCAGGAATATGATGCCACCAGCCCAGCCAAGGTGACTGAATGCAGCAGGGAGGCCAAGGACACCAGCACCAACCATGGCGGTAACGCTGTGATAAGCAACATCCTGATGATAGCAGATACAACAGAGGGCAGAATGGCGTTGGGCGCTGCTTCGGCGCGTGGTCAGCAGTTCTCACAGTATGAGTCACCAGCAGCATACAGAAAGCGACAGTGATAGCACCAGCGAGACCATCGATCTGCTACAAAGGCTGATAAGATACAACTGTCAAGCTGTGAATGCCGTAAGAAGCATCATACTGCCAGATTGCGTTCACGTGGCCGTCCCGGTGTCGAGACTGCTCGAATGATCAACCATCTTATGCGCCCCCATGAAGCTCAAATGCCGATCACCAAAAAATCATTGTCAACAAGGAGGCCCAGCACGGGCGCGACAGAGGCACACGCACCAGCCAGCTCGCTGTACGCTTGACAGTGTCGTCTTCCACGATAGTAACACCATCAATGGACTTGCTGATCTCATATGTCGCAGACTTTGCATTCTGCTCCTCTGTCTGCTGGCTGCTTGATATCACTGTCGGAGCACCCATTATTACAGATGCTAGATGCCGGCCAGGTGAATAATGACCAGTAAGAACAGTTGATGGTAAGCATTCCTACACTGACTACTTCTTGTACTGACGCACAAAAAGTCAGACACATCATGCAAACTCTCTAACTTCCCGGTGGGTTGGGTCACACAGATAAAGATTGGGAAGTCAAGGGGAGTCTTAACTACGCTGAGTGTGTTTCAACAGTATTACAAAAATAGGGAAGGTGTTTTGTGAGCGTCTCGTCTCTTGCACGGTGGTGCTTGACAGCTGACTGCGGCCGTATCTGAGCTGCTGTACGCGAGCCGTGTTTACTTGCACAGGATGATCTTTAGGCAACTAGGATAACGAATGGCTTGTTTTATGGTCCGGTAAGACGTCTGCCAGCATCTGCTGTAAGTTACCCAGCCTGGCAGGTTGGTGCTGCCCCCATACTGTCGACAGATGCAGCCTGCTGCTGCCCATCAGGTACATTACACCACACACCCCGAGCACGAGGCATTTGAATCATATTCAGTGGTCCCTTGTTTCTGACACTGTAAAGTGCGGTGATATGAGTTTAGGAACTGCAGCCAAGGCACAGCTGGTGGGGGAGGTGCAGCAAGGGACAGCATACTCTGCTACAAGTTGGTGAATATTGACACTGCTGCCGCTGCTGCTGCTAGCCGCTGCTTGAGCTTCTACTACTGCTGCCAGCAGCAATTGTGCCTTGACCTCAGCAGCATGTGTTACTGCTGCCAGTGCTGCTGCTGCAGGCTGTAGCTCTGCAAGTTTGTTATCATCAGTTGCCAGCAGTTGAAGCATCATCAGCTGCATTACGAGTAATGATACATACAATGTGCTATCAGCAACGGCACCATACGGAGGTCGCATACTATGCTGGGCGAGCACATCACTGTGCTGCTGCCAGCAGTGCTGTGCTGAAGTCAATCCAACAACACACTTGGCCAGGGTGTTGTACAGTAACAGAGCTCTACTGTGGTCGCTGTCAACACTCGCCTGTGTAGACTATTCTTGGGCACATCCACTGTCTTATTGACAGTTATCACGCTCTGCTGCTGTTGGCAGCTGCAACCGACTGCTTACCAATGCTGCTGCTGTTGTTGTTTGCCACTGTGATAGCAGCAGCTGGCAGGGTGCATACTTTGCTGACCCTGTCAAACACCAACCGGCCTGGACAGTTCACCTCCACGCCATAATGGATCTGAGCCTTCTTGTCGTATGAGCACATCCAAAACTTGCTCTGGTCCTACAGCAGCAGCAGCAGTGAGTTGTGTAGCTGATGAGGCTATGATTGCATGGTCAACACTCATATGGGTTCTTTGTGACCATCTCGAAATTCTGAAGGCAACAGCGGTGGCCTCTGAACCTGGTTGTGTGCTGGCTCACCTTGGGGTGTGGGTAGCTGCCTGCTGCTGCGGTGCCGCAGAAGCACTCCGCTGACATGGTGCTCTTGCAATTCACGATCCTGGGACACAGCCCACACTCACAGGGGTACACATACGGGCTGCAGGCGATCAACATTCGAGCATTTTCTGGTTCTGCCAAACACTGCTGCTGCCAGAGCAGGACTGCTGCCAGGCTGAGCAGCAGGACCTGATAATGCATACGCATGCTTGACACCTCCTCGAACAGCTGAAAGAGTTAAACCTGGTGTTCACTACAATGCGCAGGCTTCCGATCCTGCAGTGATCGATGGGGTGTGCGAGTTGGATGTGAGTTGCAGCTAGAAGCAATGTCTCGGTGTCGCAGCAAACTCGAAGAGTGTCAGTTCAGCTGCTGCAAACAGGAACCTGTGCTATAGTTCTTGCAAGTCAAGGGCATGGATGCACGAAGAAGACAGCTGTGTAAACATTCCAAATGGTCACCTCTCGACGCAACGACCGCAGAATGCATTGATAGTAGGCAAGCATTACTGCTTATGCAGGCCAGCGCACCTTGGTGTCTAGGTCTGCTACAGCAATGATATGCCTTTCAAGACAACACAGTTACGCAACCGCCTACAAGGGCACTGAGAGTGCCGGAAACTGGAAGTGGCACCCAGTGCTCGAGCTTCAATACAACCTGCTTAGAAAGTAAAAGTGCACACCAAAAAGAAGTTGAAATAATTCGGGTTCTGTTGGTGCCGGGTGCTGGCTTATTTCACATCGAACGTTGAGCAGCTTTGGTGACGGGCTTGTGCTGTTTGTCAAGACTCGGGCATTGCACAATATACCAAGTTGTGTTGCTTGATACTGATGCACCACAAACAACGGTCTTTATACAACCAGTCTGCAGTCTGGGAACTGGACGGGCAGGAGGTAGCTGGCAGCACTGATGACAAAAGACCGCTCGTAAGGGGTCAAGCGGGAACATGTTGGCCCATCATCTCTATGGCACAGCTTGTTTTGCTGACCAACTTACCTCCGATATATTCTAGGATCCTATAGACGGCCAGGCAGAATGCAGGCCCTTGTGGTGTGACAACTGTTGACCATGTATGTGCAAGCGCAAGGCATAAGACTCTGGGTGGAGACAGCGGGACAAAAGACTGTAGACAAGCCTGTGGTCTTACTGCTTCATGGCTTTCCTGACAGCAGTGGCCTGTGGAGCAGCCAGGTATGAACA
>JARWLF010000967.1:0-12022 GCA_029853055.1 Scenedesmus sp. KT-U | reverse complement strand
TGAAGCAGGCAGCTGGATCAGCAACTGCATACTTGTATCTGCCTGATGGTGTAGCTGCAACGCTTGCTCTGGAAGCCCATGCACGGCAGTTGTATGCGTCGCTGGAGTTCATGCTTCAGCATGTATTTGCTGAGGGCATCAGTGGTGGTTTGCCACAGTTCTATGTATGCGCAGCTCTGTTGCTTTCAACAGAGGAGGTCAGCTGTGGTTCAATGCTGCGACACAGGTGGATGCGTCAGGAATCAGAAATACTTCCCATGCTGTTTGCAGGTTCTGGTTTCTTGTCGTGTGCCATGAGTTGGCACACAATCAGGTAGAGTGTTATAACAGTAGGTTTGCCAATGCATGCAGCGCCAGGAACGTTGCAGTATGCGAACAGGTTCAAGGTGTTTGCTCAACAGCACTGTGGAGGCTGCTACTAGTAGCACCACTGGAAGGTCCTGCACTGTTATTGTGCATGTGAGTAATTGGCATCTTCGCCAGTGAGGCAACCACTGAGAGTATGCTTGATTGGCTTGCCGCACACGACATCAATATTGGTGTCACAACTGGAGACATGTCATCATGACGCATTCAACATGTAATGCACTCATGCGGCAGCAGTGTTCATGCCGAGCTGATCTCTCAACACACCTGCCAGTGTGATACAGTGAAGCTCTTACATGGGCAACGATGCACATAGTTGCTGATGTCGTTCGTGATCACGAACTCATGAGTTGGTGATATGCATGTTAGTCGTGTCAGGTGTCTGGTTTGTGAATTGCCTTTGTACAAGCTGCTGCTATGAGTGCATTTTTTATGTTTCATGTGAACACAAAGGAACGTTTACCACTCCAAAGGGCATTGCGACTCCTGCCGTTGAGCGCTTCGGTTCAACCGATATATAGTATACAATACGTAGTATATATAGTATACACTACCTAGTGCACAGCTGCATAGCTGTAGCCTGCGCGGCGTCTTTCAGGTATACAACATGTGCCTCGAAGACCGTGCCGCCTTTACAAGGTAGCTTGGCGAGGGTAACGGTGCGTCCAGATTGGGTCTGATAAGAGAGGTGGCCACAACGGTCCGAGTCCCAGTGTTCCGCGATTTCGGTGGCCGTCGGACCGCCCCTAACGTGCCCACCTCACAGATTGCCTGCTAGGCATGTGAGACGCAGAACTTACGTTTCCGGCAACAATATAATGTGCGTTAACATCGCTTCGCTTGTGGCAGCTCATCCCGGTGCCCTACTTTCCGTAGCTTCCGTACCCTCCGTAACAGGCGGTACAGAGACAAACCAGTACATGCGACATTCCGCCACAGCTATAATATCCATTCCTCGAACGTGTCATATTAGAGTTTCCGTGAGGAACGTTATACGTGGTCAAGAAACTCACTCGAAGAAAGCAAGGCTGATTTAGGAACTCGTTGAACAACACAGCACTCGGAGACCGATACGAGGCACAAGGTGTGACAACTACTGCAATTTGTTGCTATATTGTTGTCTCATGTGTCACGCCAGCTTATGCACCTACGGCCGACAGCAGTATTTGACGCAAGCATGCCTCTATATGCGAATGGTAGTACTGCCCAGTACAGTGTACTCTGGATTGTGGATATATCACAGACACTGGTGTCAACCTGCTCTCAGAGAATGATTCAAGTCTTGCCAAACAAAGGTGTTCATTCAAAGTTTATCTGTTGTTTGCTTCAATGCAGGCAGGTACTGGCTCTACCACCGAGGGTACTGAATCCCATGGCTCGCAAGTCCCTGGTGATTCTTCTGGCAGTCACTGCAGTGATACTCTCACTCAGTGTCAGTCACGTTCATGGCTGGACTTCGTCTCCTCGGCTTCTGGATGCTAGCACCTTGGCAAGACTCACCATACCAACCTTCACGCTTTCAGTAGAAGGTGTCAAGGATAACTACAACAAGGTTCAAGGCAACTTGCGAACTCGTATGTCTGCCGTCAAGGAAGCACTTGTCAACATCTGTAACACCCAGTATACAATAATTGCGCAGCTGTTGATGGGTGTCAAGCAGTACAACACATCCCTGATGACAGGTTTCAGGAACTGGAGGCTCAGCACTGTTGAGAGTGTTGTTGCCATGAGCCAAGTTGAGGGTGCACAGAACGTCATCGTCATTCTAGGGATAGTCTACCTGGTGTCTCTGCTTCTGGTAGCAGCACCTGCCATCTGGGTTTGTGTTCATCATGGTGTTTACACCAGCAGTGAGAATCCTGCACCACAACTGGATGCAGCAGCCAGACTGGAGCCAAGTGATGCAGCAGTGATTTCCTTGCAGGTCCTCATGACTGCAGCAGCTGATGGCATCATTGCAGACCTTGCACCCCTGCTTCGTGCAGCAGCAAAACCAAGGCTTCTCCAACATCTGCAGAACAAGAACGTCGACAGTGCTGTGTCATGTCTGGATTGGGACAAAGACATCCAGACCATCAGTGCTATATCTGGAGTAAACTTCGAGGACAATCCCAATGTGGGCAACTCTGGTGACTACAACAACTTCAACATCCCGTTCAGGAGAGAGCGCAAAGCTCGCAGCATAGCACTGGCGTTGATGCTGGTCACCAACATTACCATGGCAAATGCAAGGAAGCTGCTGGATATCCTGCCAGGTGCAGTTACAGTTCCTAGTAGGGTCAATAATTTTGAGAACATGTGCAAGCGTCTGCACAGAGGTGAACCAAGGTACAGGGATGCATGGGACAAGTGTAAGGAGGTGATAGAAGCCACACTGGGCAGAGACATCGGCACAAACGAGTTGAAGAACGTGCAGACAGCAGCTGTCCTTGTGGCGGCACTGCTGCTGCAGAAGCTGGCATAAGCAGCTTCAACAGCGATCTTCAATGCATGAAGCGGACAAGTGCTCCAAGTGCAACAGTATACATGCGTACTAGGCTGAGTCGAGCTGTACCAGATCTGATACTGTGACAGGAAGCAAATGTGGCATGTTCAACATAAATTATGCGTGCCACGGCAGGCGGTTGCCTTGTCACTTTTGAATGTCGTTTTTACCTTCTGCTTGCATGTCATAGCTGCTTACCTGTAGAGTTGATCCAGTGAGCCAGCCTGCTGCCTGTGAAAGTTTGGTCTGGTCAGTCATGTTGCCATACATGGTTTCCTTGTGTCATGCCGCATGTGATTGCGGCCTGTTGTACTTTCGAGTGCCTGCAAGTGATTCCATATACTGCACATGTGTGTACTACTGTAGTGTACTATTGGATATGGACAAAGGATACGGCATCACTTTGAGTCCGGAGAGTCTCTCAGACCAATGCATGGTAGTGCTCTGTTGTGCCATACCTGTTGATGCCATCAATAGTTTGCAATTAATATTGCAGTGGCCGTCAGTGTGGTCAATTTGTGGCAGCGTCCACAATATCCTTGCAAAACACAGGATGATCGTCTGGGTTGCATGTTGTCTTCATAAAGATAATTATCTGAAGCGTTTTTCTGAGCACATCAGCGTTTGGCTATCAAACCGTCTATGCGCAGTTCATGATCAATGCCTGCTGACCGTTATTGACTGCATTCTTTTCGAACATACAATGTTGTCCCCTGTTTGTGGTCAGCTCAGTATATGTGGCAAGCAGCTTGGATAATCAATCACACTGTATGCTAGTAGTGTTTGCCAGCATTTACTGCAACAGTTGTCTCCTCCTGACCACGCAGCCTCAACATCGTGGGTTTATCAAGGCCCAGATCTCATTGTGTCTTGACAAAAGACCCTGGTATCGAACAGTGACAGGTTGTCTTCCTGCAGAGAATGAGATTTCATGTATTGGCTCTTCAAAGCGTCAATTGGGCAGCTGGTTTGTGCATTGAGCTCGGGATGTTACTGCCGTAATACTGTTGTTCAGCAGATGTTGGTATCGACAGGGCCTATGTGGCATCTGCTGACAATGGACACCACACTCTGAACACTCCAGATACTATCTAACCAGCTGTGGACTCCATCGGGAGTGCTGTGGTTGAGGCTCGACAGCTGATACGGCTCTGTGGTGACAGTCATGAACAGTCACAGGGGTGCAAACTGCAGTGTAAGCCGGACTCTGTCAAAGGGCATCTCATGCTAGCAAGGTATATGTTGTCGTTGTCAATGCTTGCCTTGTGACAACTTTGAGATGTTGTTGGGGGCATTTGTGGTGCTGAGTGCCACGGTATGTTCGCTGTCACAGTGCGTCTGGTTTGAGTTAGTATACATGCCAGATCCGGGTGTATTGAGCAGATCTGTCGGTGCAATTGTGCAGTAAAAATGTGCAGAAGATATGGCATGTGGCGTTACAATGCTGTTATAGGGATGTACTACGCAGAGAAGGCATCTGGTGCCACTGAAGTAGTGTCACCTTACTATCACGTGATACCGTGCGGTATGCAGCCGCTGCACACAGCCGGGCTGTACAGGGTTCAAAAGTATACGGCAGCAATGTGCCCATGTTCCCGTGCTGCTAAAACTCTCCTGGATGACCTGTAGGAAGCTTTGGGCTGATAAGTGCTGGGGCACGGTTTATCTCTGGTCCACATCTCAAGTACAGCTTTCCAGGTTGTGAGGCAGTGAAGTGTTTTTGTTTCTGTGCCGTCGCATGTTGTTTACATCTGGTCAAGGAAACATCTGCTCTGACTCATGATGAGTGAAGGTTTGGCAAGAACTAATAAGGACTGCCGGGGTGGAATGCACAAATGCCAATAGGCATCAGCTTTCCTCTGCATCGCATCTTAGGGAGTCAGAAGCAATGCAGTGTTTGAATTCAGAGTCTGCAGCGGAATGAGTAAGCGGCATAGCTGTCGCCCCCCGTTACGGCTTTCCTCACTCCCCCCCCCCCCCGCGCGCTTGACTACTGCTCGCAAAAAAGACGTTGTGGCCGCCCCACGAAAAAATGTCACTGCGGGGCCGAGGCTCGCTCACACCGTTCGCAAAGAACTTATCAGGAAGCGGGGCCCCTATCGCCATAGATGTGGGCTTCCCTATGTATGCACGTGGAGAGGGAGCGCGTGGCACGCTTTCTTTGCCTGGCGGCACGGACACAGCCGGGGGGTGCGCTTTCACGGGATTTCGCCCATATGCCTGCACCGCGGCCCCCGCCTGGCGGCAACCTCAGAATGGGGGGGTAAGCTTCCACTCTCGTTGAAGTCAGTACTGACTCCATCCTTGATCCGACCATGGGCCGCTGACAGCACTCTCATGTCCGCCCCCCGAAGCGCTGTGTTACAGGTGTGAGTTGGCAAGACAATAATGACACACCTCAAAAAGTCATGTTGCTTTTCACATTACCCTGTGATCCACAGTGCTGCTGGTGTCGTCGTCGACAAATCGGATGGGTCTTGAGTTCTGCGCCGAGTACCGCCAAATTGCGCTGCGGCCGACGTCTGCCAGTTGGACTGCTCTTTCTTCCACTCCAGTTTGTTGCATCGCTGGAAATACTGCCTCGAACACGACGTCATATAACAGTGCATCGCTGCACCTTCCATAGCTTCTATGGCGGTACCTGCCCGAGCACAGCCAGGCACGGAAGTGCTTCGTGTACTTCGAGCAGCGCCGGACAGGCCATAACGAATGCTTTTGTAGCGACACGTAACCTGCGCATATAACTAGGTACAGTGTCTCAAGTCGGTCACGTCGTGCTCCTTCCAGCGCGCTTTCGACCTCCGGGCCCGCTCGAGGCAGTCCTGCGTGCAGGTAAACGGTTGGCTTACGTGTTCATCTCAACCTCGATACCATGTAAATGCAATCTTGCAGCTCGGCACCTATGGTCCAAAGACAGCATTGTCGGTCCCGTACAGCTCTCACCTGCCCAGCTACTCGTTCGCAACTGAAGACTTGGGAGCAAAATGCTTTTCCAGGTGGTTGTCTCCATAATGTTTGAACCATAGAGTGTTGAAATGGGCGTGCACCTCAGTACAACCATAGATTATTGTTGAGCACATCCCCACAATGTTTCATGCCTTTGTTGCAGGTGATAGAAAGAGCCTCTCGACTCGGTAAGGGTCAGTCACTCACCATGTCACCAAAGGCAAAAGCTGTACCAGTGCAGCCTGAACCAGAGGCTGAAGCAACACCAGAACATTCTGAAGACCCTGAAACTGAGTCCATTGACCCTGGGTCTGAATCAGATGACCCTGAGGCTCATGAACCTGAAACGGAAGCAGAGGCAGATGAGCCTGAAGCAGCTGTGCCTGAGCCTGGACGGGTGGCAAACCCTCCCGTGATCAACCCACCTGCAGCTGCAGCACTTTCAATGCAGTTACTCATGGTTGCAGCAGGCAATGGCCTCAGCATTATGGACCTAGTGCCCTTGTTCAGGGCAGTCGCCAAGCCTGGAATGATGCAGGCTCTGAGGAACAAGGATGTTGACGAGGTCGTGAACATTGTTGACTGGGAGGAGGATGTTCAAGGCATCAGTGCCATCCCTGGAGTCGACTATGTCGACAACCCCAATGTGGGCAGTCATGCTACAAAAGCCCGGGACTATGGCGACTTCACCATTCCTTACCGAAGGCTCTGCAAGATAAGAAGTGTAGCCCTTGCTCTTGTATTGCTGTTCAACATCACGCCTGATAGGGCCGAGGAGTTGCTCGGTATGCTGCCCAAGGACCTTGACGTTGCCGGAAATGTTGGCAACAACCCTAATGACTTTGACAACAGGTGTGCGCGCCTGTATGGGTCTAAGGGCAGGTTTGCAGCTGTTTGGAAATCATGTGATAGGATCTACCGCAGCGTGATTGAGCATCCTAGTGGTCTTGACAACCAAAAGAACATAGAAGCAGCAGTTGTACTTGTTGCAGCTATGATGCTGCAGAAGCTGAGATGAGCAGACTCTAGGATTGCAGCCATGCATGTAAGCAGCCGGAAAAGTTCTGCTCAGCAGTCATACCTGACTGTTGTCAACATTACTGTTGATGTGTTGTACAGCACATACATGCCGTGATGCAATGCAGCAGCCACTCTCAATCACTTGGTATCACAGAGCACATTTGTGATCCTATCTTTCCATTCACTCAGAACATACTGGTCGTTCATGTTGCCCCCTTCCATACCATTGGAGATTCCATACCATTGTTGATGTGTGTTTATCTTTGATGTCGTGTTGCGGCCATTCCAATGTCATGCTAAGCTTCGAAATGTCACAACGGTTGTGATGCTAATTCAGTGAGTCTGAAAGTCCAAGTGTGTGCTAACAGTGTTCAAAAACTTACCGTCAGTTGTGCTTGACAGTGTGAAGCTTGTGGAAGTGCTGGCAACCCCAATTAGTAATTGCATCATTCAGTTATCTAGACATCTATGGTTACAGCCCATGCATTGCATGAATGAATGTATGTCACCTTGCTGATGTGGTTTGTGCTCAGCGCATGCATACTTGATAATATGTGATGGTTACGCCAGTGGCTGGAGTGTGTACTAATGGTTTGTTGGACAGTGTTGTTCAAGCTGTGGCAGCGTGTGTTCAACACAGTGTAGGTCGCTGAGTGGGAGTCCGTTGACCGTCTACTGTTCTGAGAACAAGAACAAAGCTAGACCAGCAATACCAACTCAGGAGACCACCTCCGTGTAACAAAAACGTCATCAACGTCATCATCTGCAGCCTCGTGTGCTGCTGCAGTTCAAGAGTCTGAATAATCTTTCATGTGTGTGACTCATGGCGCTATCTATTTCAAAAGACAGCAAGCTGCTGTCAGTGCCGCAACGGCGATCAGTATGACTTCGGATAGCTGTTGAATACTGTCAGGACCTGACAGAGTTCCCTAGACACCAGTCCCATACCGCCATTTGTCGATGACGCCTCTCTCACAGGTCCGACCTATGTCGGACATATGATCATGTTGATGACAGACATTTTTGAGGCTGAGTACTAGCAGAAAATAACCGTTGTCAGTGAGCAATAGCAGTGGCTGCTGTCAGCGAGCAACAGCAGTGGCATGCCATGACTGCGCAGTCTCTCTCATAGCAATGATTGCTGGCACGCTGATGTCAGGTTATCTCACTCTACTGCAGCATCGTCACAATTTTAAAAACGATTTCGTGTATCATGTTGTCTCTACTTGTACCAGTGGTGATACCGTTGTGAGGATCCCGAAACCTGGTCTAAGGGCCTGGCCTGTGGCCTGCCTCTTGTGTGTGTGCTCTGAAAGATCGATTTTGACCTTCTCATCGTATCTTGGAATACCAGTTGCACTGAAAAACCTAGCCACAGTGAGTCATTACTCACTGAGTACTACAACGGTAGTCACAACGGTTGCCACGGCAGTGACAACATCAGCAACAGCGAAGGATCTGCATGCACGTGAATCTGATGCATCAGCATTGCATGAGATCAACCGCATGTATGGGCTATCAAATCGTCATATACATGGCATAGAGACATACGCAAGAGACAACCGCTGCAAGTTGTATGCAATCAGCAAGCTTCAGCAAGAACAGTGACCAACTTGGTGCAAACTGTACCAAGGGGAGATTGTGACATGCCAATGCCATTCACTGGTTGTACAGGCAGTGTTATCCAGCGACCCAGACAGGTGTATGAGCCCTTAGCATGCATGGCAAGGTGCAGAGCAGCAGCTAAGGATGCAGCAGCAATGTCCGGGTCAGTGCAGCACTGATGATCAGTCCCCAGGAATGACGCATCTAAACTGACCTGTGGTATGCATGTGGCAAGGCATGACAAGCTGGCTTTGGGGCCGTGCAACTGCTGGATCGAATCTATGAACCTTGCATGCGAGATACTCAGTTCATGCCATTGCTGTAGCTGTATTGCAGTCGTCTGCTATGCCATTGCTGTACATGAATTGCAGTCGTCTGCTGAATGCAAAGACAGCTGCCTTTCCATCCTACACAGGCAAAGATGTATACTTCATGGCCAACTTGGCCATGGTGCAGGCTACACGGTGACCATCCCTGCCTGTTCAACCACTGATGTCAGTAGTGGTGAGGACCACATGAGTCCCAGTGATGGCACCAAGCCAGCACTGCACGTAAGCTGTAATGCTGCTGGAACTGCTTCGTTAGCAGCATGTAACTCTGGTCTGGAAGTGAAACCTGACAGTTGCGCTCATGTGTTGTACCAACAGGGGAAGAAGGATAGCAAGTATGTGCTGGCATTGCGTGGGCAGCGGACCTGAGTTTGAAATGGGAGCTGCTGTCTGCAATGCAAAAAGAGCTAACATGCCATGCCATTGTTGATACTCAGCAGGTATTCAGTGCTTCTCATCTGCTTGCATGAGCCCAGCTCCTCTCTGTGCAGCACTGTTATGCCAGCAAGACACTGTGCAGGCACTAGAGTCGAACGGTTGCAATGCTGGACTATAGAAAGCAGGATACGTCAATTCATGTGAACGAAAGAGACATGGCGCTTGAGCACTAGCTTGGCGCGAAAGTGGTGAAACTGTAAGCCAAGTGAAGAAGTGGTGCAACAGTGTGGAACAGCAGAAGCACAAGCGCAACGATGACCGACAAACGATTAATAAGTCAAGGCAAAGCACAGCACACCCTAAGGGACCAGGCGCACCCAACCGAACCCAACGAGCCAACGTACTGTGATGCTGCAGCACGAACCAGGACATAACGTCATCAGCACAAAGTCGCCCCTGATGATATGCAGCAGCACAATTCGATCACCATTGTTATAAATAAGCGCAGACAGCGCTATGCAGGAGAGTGGGAACGTGGGTGCACTGCACAAACCCTTGTTTTTGCCTGCATGTTAGACAGCCTGAGCTTCAGCAGAGTCGTCTCGCAAGTTGGTTTATAGAGAGGTATATACCGGGGACGTGTCAAATAGAGGCTGGCCGTCTAGCTGTGACATGGTCCGCTTCGTATATGGGCACGTTCAATCCTTGTTTTTGATTGATATGCCGTTGTGATTTAAGGGGAACATGCGTTATCACGGACATGAGGCTACCAGCGTGCTGCAGGGACCTTGCAACAAACGAACACCGCAGCGTAGCTTGTGCTGCGTCGTTTAGCAAACTCAATAGACATCACATGATTCATCCGAGTACGTCAGGCTCGTCGAACATTATTGGCTGCGCCTGGGCAGCTGGATGCCAGAGCAAAGGGCAGTCTGGGGGTTATATGCCCATCGGCAACGTAAATCAGAATGTTATTATATCGTCCGTAGGACCAGCGTATTGCTGTTCAATGCTGGGTAGCAGCTCGACAGGACAAGCATGTGACGGAAGTGTGCCTCAAGAAGTATCAACGGCCACAGCGGCACAGCAGTGCAGCCAGAAGGCAGCGTTCAAGCAGCAAGGGTCGATGATGGAAACTCTTGTCGACATGAGGCCTGCCGAAGACATACCAGTCTATGTCATGCTCCCCTTGGACACAGTGAGTTACTTCTCTTGGCAGTATTCCTGTTCTATAGAGTTATGCAAAACATAAGCAACCACAGAGTTTGCAATGCAAGGCAAAGTCAAGTCATGACATGCAGGCCTGCGCAAGGTTGTCATCAAGTGCATTCGGCTCTAGCACAGTACATGTTCTGCTTGTCACAGCATGGTTATATGCCTCCATACCCAAGCTGGGAGCAGCATCTTCAGTCGGCGGAATCTGTCATGACAGTTGATATCAGGTGACCCGTATGTCACGCTGTCCTCACGAGTTCATCTATGTATGCTGGTGTGCAGGTGAATGCTGAGGGTGTGTTCAAATATGCATACATACCCTGGTTTGCCCAAGCCCTGCAGGTTCTCGCCCTGTCTGGTGTGCATGGTGTAGCCGTTGATATCTGGGTAAGTGCGGCAGAGGCAGCATGTGTTGGTAACAAGCATTCGCTGGTCTATCTATACTGCATTGCTGTGACTGCAGCAATCACTAGCATCAGATGCAGCGACCATTCCTGGCTGTACATCACCCTAGCCATAAAAGCAATGTACTTGCAAGCTGCATGTTGCGAGGAGTTGCCGAGTGGAAGCCCTTAAACTCTTCGTGTTGCACCTTCTGTTGCTTTGCAGTGGTGTGCTGCAGAGCGCTCACCTAGGCAGTACAACTGGACAGGATACCGCCAGCTCTTTGAGATGGTGCGGGGTCTGGGGTTGAAGCTGCAGGTCGTGCTCAGCTTTCACGCATGTGGTGGCAATGTTGGTGACTCGGCGCAAGTACCGCTTCCTGGCTGGGTCCTGCAGGTAAGACAGCTGCCTGTAATGTGCTTCAGTACATTGTAGACGATCAACAAAATGGCCATATATATGATACTTGGAGCATCATGGCGTACGGCAGCGTTACAGCTCTGTCCAGGTGTTCAGCACAGGTCACAGAGTTCTAGATATATATTGTCATCATGCTATCACCGCGGCTGTTTCTGGCTGTATTGGTCGCTTACTCTGGACTTTGTCAATGAAATGCAGGCTGGCTTGTCAGACCCTGACATTTTTTTCACAGACAGACCTCGAGAGTCTGGCTTGGGTCAGCGAAACAAGGAGTACCTGTCGATCTGGGCAGACGATTGCCCTGTGCTGCCAGCAGGTGCTGGTGCACCCCCTCGAACACCCTTGCAGGCATATGAGGAGTTCATGGTTGCATTCAAAGAGGCCTTCCATGAGCAGTTGGGCACATTGATCGAAGAGATAGTGGTTGGAAGTGGACCTTGTGGAGAGTTGCGGTGAGCAGCGACACTCCTGGTGGCTGACTGTTGTTGTCGTGTCCACCTCTTAGCAAGCTGGGCATGTCACGGTGCAGCTTGGCTGCTGGACATCTCATCTCGCAAGGCAGTTGGTTGAAGTTGTAACTCCATCAAGATGTCTTGGCAGGTACTTACACATGGTACAGCTCCCTCGTTGACTTGTTGGCGACTGTGTCTTCAGGTACCCCTCATATGTAGAGGCCAATGGATGGCGGTTCCCTGGTGTTGGAGAGTTCCAGTGTTATGACAGGCGTGCCTTAGCCAGCCTAGCCGCAGCAGCAGCAGCCATCGGCAGACCTGAGTGGGGTTACACTGGGCCGCATGACAGTGGTGGCTACAACAGCAGTCCTGGAGATACTGGTTTCTTTGCACCTGGTGGTTCTTGGGAATCAGGTGAGCCA
>JARWLF010000966.1:0-13660 GCA_029853055.1 Scenedesmus sp. KT-U | reverse complement strand
GAACATGGTTGAGTGCAGAACCAAGTTGCGGTCAGGCATGATATGTAGTGGCTGCGGCAGCTAAATCACAGCGACTGCACAAGTAGAAGCATTCGCTGCATGCTTGGAACTGAATGTGCACATGCCAAAGACCAAATCAACAGCTTTGAGCAGTCAGATAATTCTTGAAGCTTATTGATCACGCTTTCACCCTTTACTTGATGAGCAGTCACCGTACTGTGCTGGAGACTGTGCTGGCGGGGACCGTCGGACTGCACTTAGCTGACTCGTGTGAGTTTCCTCACTCTGAAGTGCAGCTAGGACAGCAATCTGATAACATAGCTCAGAAGATTCCCATTGCTGCCACCTCATAGCCAAATTACAAGGATGTCGGTTCTCAAACACAGTGGCGGGACTTGCACGAAGAGTTGAAGGCGTCCGAAGGCGCTTGAGCAAAATAACCAGTTGTTCATAGGTGTGTAGGAAGGCTTTACAGTAAACATCAGAACCTGCAGCGGCTGTCGCGACAGAGCGCGAAGCAGTGACAGAACCATTGCCCGCATGCAACTTCGAGCTTGATGTATGCCTGTGTGAGACCGAGATGAATAAAAGCATCCAACATATGGCAGTCGAATGAACAAGATAAGCTGCAGCATCTTTCTGCTCAAGGCATTGACAAGAACAAACCCACGCCGTTTCGCAAGTGCTTCCAGAGCAAGCAGAACAAACCAACAGCATTTCTCAAGGCATATAGCAGCGACTTCTGAAGTCAAGGCATCCCGGCACGTATCTCGACAGCAAAAGTACTGTCTCGCTATCCTGCTGGCCTCGCCCCAACTTGTTTGTTCGCACGAAGGGGGCCACATATACAGCATAGATGGGTTGCTCTGCATCTCGAGGAGTGAATCCTATAGATGCAGCGCTGCTTCAAGCACTGATTGAAGCCAAGAAGAGGCGCAACATCCAAGGATTGACCTTCAATGAGCTTCTGCTCAAGTTTCCCAAGGTACATAGCCGCTGACATAGTGCTAGATTCCAGCAGTCGACGCTGGATAAACTCAATAGCATGTGGGTGCAGTTAGTGGGGCGTAGTACACTCGCAGCATTACTGCACTGCTGCAATCAACTGTAGTCTGCAGTTACATGAAAGATGTACCCCGTGGCACCATGTAGCTGCCTGCAGCTGTAGCAAGCTACCAACATGCGTACTGACTTGAAAATTCTGCACCAACAGCCTCACACCTACTATCACTGCATTTACTGCTATCACACAAACAACAACCTTTTCATTGGCCTTCAGCATCAAATACATCCTTTCAAGGTTCTTGCTGTTGTGCTGTATATGTTTGATTTACAGTTGGCAGCTGGCTTCAGAAAGACCCGAAAGTACTTTGATATGCTGGACGCCAACGGGGACAGAGTCATCGACATGCAGGAGTTTACAAGCCAGGTCAGCAAGCTATAACCTCACTGCATCCATGAAAGAGCAAGCAAATTTTCAGCACATGACTTCAAACTGGTATCCCCAACCCTACAGCACAGCTAGTTGTCATAACAGTGTCTGCAGGCCTCGGTTGCAGTGTCAAGTTGCATGATTGTCAACTCATGAGCATGCCGCTACTGCTGCAGCACGAGCAGCTGGCCCTTGTCCAGCAGAGTGCTTATGCTGTCAACCACTTGCACAGACATGTTGGGAATAGTGTGGGATTGGTAACAGTGTCTTTCTATTCATCAGTTTGTATCCTCAGCTCCTTGGGAGGAGCATGTACTGTGTGTGCTGATCATATGACCGGGTGTGTATGCTTGCACATCGCGAGCTGTGTGTTGTGTTGTCATCTGCATGCAGGCACACAAGTTGGGTCTCGACATGTGCGTACAAGACCTTCAGAATGTCTTTGATGCTGCAGACATTGATCACAGCACAAGAATAGGTAGGGATATAACAGCAACCATAGTTGACCACGGCACAACCACCGCACAGTCTGCAGTCCCCAGCTGCAGTGCGATATCCTTGCGCAGCTGCATTAAGCAGCAATAGCAGTCTTGCCTTTTGGCAGCATCCAATGTTACACCGCGTACATGCAGTACCCTCGATATATTCAGTGGGGTAAGAGTTGTTATCCCACTGCTGCAGATGTGTATGAGTTTGTGTTGGTGTTTGTGGTGGTGCACCTGCTGTCGCCTCAGAGGGCTGCTTCCTTGCCTCCGGAAATCAGGTACATGCAGGCTGCTGTCAGTATTCTAAGAATACAACTATCTGTACTCACAACACCTACAATGAGCATTTTGACGCAGCATATGGGGGGATAATGAGGAACCAGCTGTATCATAGTGAAGCAGACTCTGATGATGGCCAACCGCCATGCAACAGTGTCCTCACCAGGTGCTAGTATCACCCTGCAGTGGCAGGACAAGGCTGCATAAATGCACAGCGTAAGTGTGTGCTGGTAACCGCATATCACAGTGTAGTATATGCTCAGCTGACCTTGGCACGTTGACAGGCTCTCATGCATGTTGTGTGTGGCGGTGTCGGCTGCAGGACTGCACTTGAGATCATTGAGGATGCTTTCTGCTGCTTTGATGCTTCTGCTGATGGCTACCTTGAGCGGGAGGAGGTCATGACAGCACTCTGCACAACAAGCACACCAGGAAGGTAGGCGAGCCTCATGATCAGCAACACAAGTAGGTACCTTGATGCCTGTGCTGTGAAGATAGGTAACTGCAGTATAAGCATGTTGGTCGCTTACTTCTGTCCTGCTGTTGATGTGTATGTATGCCTGACGGTATGCTGTGTTTTGCCACTGCTGTCGTTCGCAATCCTGCAGGACCACCAAGGCCCTGAGTGACAAGTTGTTTGCTCAGCTTGACTTTGACGGCAGTGGCGGCATCAGCTTCAAGGAGTTCCTGATTGGTCTTGAGAAGATGGTCATGGAGGAGTTTGAGGATGCAGACGGGGAAGAGGTGAGAGACTGCCAGTTTCAGGTTGACTTGAAGCAATAGTGTCTCATAAAAGAGCAGCCTGATATATTCTGCAGCACCAGATCATTCTCCTCTAGTGTATCGTTCGTGCATAGGCCATGGAGCTTAACCGAGAACAGGTCGGTTTTGTAGCATCGCTTGCATGTGAAACAGTGCGGTTTTCCTGTCGACAAGAAGCCAGGTGCTACTGCTGCCAGCTGTGCTGTTATAAGTCCTCATTTCACGCTGCTTGTATGTTTTGCAGGAGGATGAGACCGCAGCAGCACGCCGCCGGGCAGAAGAGGAGCTGCTGTTGGAGAAGTCACGCAGGATGAGGCAGCAGCAGCAGATGCAGCAACAGGCACTCCGCAAAGCTGCTGGGGCCTCAGCTGGTGCCCGAAAATCCAGCATCACCGGACACAGCGGTGGCTCTGGCAGTGGCAGTGGGCAGCGGAAGTCGATGGAGAGGCAGCAGTACAGCAACAGTGGCGGTCGGCAGCGTTAGTCACATGGTGTGCTACAGATGTATCTCTTAGCAATTACGCACTGTCCATGCAATGTGCTTGGGTACGAGATGAAAGGGTTTGTTCCAGATGGTGCTAGCTTGTCGGTCCAAAATGGAAAAACTTTGACATGTAGCACTGTTGTGCTTGGGGAATGATGCAAAGACCAGACAGTGTGTCTTACATGCCAGGCTGTCAGCATCATATGTGAGTTATGAGCATATGGGTCGTTGCTATGACCTTGCTGGTAACACTTGTGTGGGAATTCGCTTGCCCCAACAGTGGCTGACCTCGGGTCAACGAGTCTGGCATCATATCGAGAATGCGTAACTGCTGTATGCTGCGTCGTGTGGTGCACTGTCTGCAGTCAATGGGCTCTGTAGTGATGCAACAAGTTCACACCTCAATCAAACTTCGATTTGCAAGCTGCAAACCTTGAACCCTGGTACGAATTTCCTGATTATGCGAATCACACTCTGATTGAGGTTACTGTATCAATCATATGGTGGCGTCGTTCAAGTGTGGTTGTATTTGCAAGATGCATTTCTGAAGCCTCTGGCAACGGCTAAAGTCCTAGCCTAGGGATTAGTAGCTATAGTCAGCCTCCACTTCCAGCTACACTACCAGCGGCACTGCCGGGACCTGGTACCGAAACGCGGCATTTAACACGGATAACCAGGCTGTTGCCAAAAGCTAGTTGCAGCTTACGGCAAGCTGGACTGTCTGAAAGACCGCCGTGGTCGGACTGCTACCGCAGCCTGCGGCGCCGGGCAACTTTGTAGCACCCGGACGAATCACCGTACCCTGTACGGGAGTACCGCACGGTCGTCCGACGACGTCAACTTGTCAATTGTCAACGGCTGGAGCCACACAGCCTGTGAACGGTGTGAAACTTTCACTGGCAGTTGGACCGTTACAGTACAGTAGACCCTCACCGTAGTTCTCAACATTTTGAGTTACGATGTGTCACAGGACAAAAGCACAACTTGAATTGGCATTCCCACCCGGGGTTTACAGCTCTCAGGGCCCAGGATGATAATGATGATGCTAGGCCCGGCAGCCTGCCTAGGCTAGGCCCTAGGCTAGGCTTGGATCACTGGTCCGAGCAGTTATGGTAACCGTCAGCCTGACAGTGGTATTGGGGCCTGGCAGCAGCTGCCACCATGGCATGGCATTATATGTTGTTTGGCATAGGCTCAGTGTCAGTTGTGCTGTGCTTGGTGAGGACGTTTGCACAAGGTGGCACCAATGGGGTACGTGATGTGCCTGGCTGTGAGTAAGCAGGGCTGGTGTGCCACTCAGGGTATGATACCCTGTGAGCGCAGCTAAAGTGGGTCAGTTGGGCTGACCCCCCTGTGTAACAGACATCAAGCAATCATCATGATATAGTATACGGGCCATGCTTACCACCGTGGGACTCCCATTGAATGGGCCAGGCTGAGTCTGCATTGCGTTTTGGGTTGGAATCCTCTCATAGTGTCAAGGCCACTACCCGTCACTGGCAGCGCTCGGTTCACCGAGATGGATTCTGTAAGTCACCATAAGTTGAGAAGACGCCAGACATATGCGCAAGCCTTGATTGTGAGCAATGATCGTGAAATGTTTGGGTCATCATCAGAGACCAGGGCAGTCGTGACTGACTACACTTGATGAAAAACATACTATGCACAGTGTGTTTGCAGGGCGACTTGGTGACCAAGGCTGCAATGGTGCATGTTCCAGACATGTGGCACTGCCATATGGCACTTGAAGGCGCTGCGCCGAGGCAGTTCCATGGCTGAACGGCAGCATATGAGCCCATTGACAACTTCCGTAACCTAATTCCGCTGTAATCCTGGCAAGACCAGATGTGACAGCAGCGGTACTGTTTCGAGCCACACATGTGACAGATACAAGGAACATGTTGCTTGACAGGAAAAAAACTGCCCTCAGCACATCACACATAGTGTGCAGAAACATGCGTGTGTGAGCGTTTGGTAGGAATGATGAGCAACATAACATTGTACGCCATGAATGAAATATTCATGATGAATGTCACAAGTTGTGCCACAAACAGTTTGTGACAGTTGATGCTGTGACAGCAGATGAGATGCGGCTTGCCAGCCTTTGCACACATACAGCAACCTTCCGCAGCAAGTTGAGGTGTGCGCATTAACAAACTCATGACAGAAGGCAACCACACAGGGAGTAATCGCTGCCGTAGTGAACATATCTGCACAACCATGGCTGCCGGCTGATTTACCACGAAGACACTTGCAAACAGTGGCCAAAGTAGACTATCTATTTAGGCTACAGACAGTCTACATATCTGTCACAGCTTCTGAATCTGAAGTGCTTGAGAATAGTACTGCAACCAAAGCAACACCTTTGTTGCCACCCAACCACCACCCCTCTACTTGCTATGATGCCCTACCTTAGTTATTGCTGCGCATACTAGCAGTTTTCCACGACCGTTCTCAATGTGCATTTTTCATACATAAGGTGTAAACTTCACACGATGATTGAGCTACTGACCCAGTCTGTACATCATATCGGTACTTCAAGGCAGATGTTCCGAGGCAGCTTGTAGCTACCAGCGGCATGGAACTGTAGCAGATGTTGCCATGTCCTGTCAACCAGTGACACTGCCGGCCACTATCATGCTTGAGTCATAGGCTTCTTGGCATCTTCTGGCTCAGGCTGCTGATCTCCAGTGAATCCAATCCAGACCAGGTTGAAGAAAATGATCAGGATCTGCAACAGGTGGAAGGATACTGCTGTCAGATGGGCAGACAAACTGCTGCTGTTGCCATTTCAGGATGCACATGTCACAGTTGAGTCATGCGCAGCGTTACGTAAGGCTAGATTGTACCATCAGCAACATGCTATGCATGCACAAAAAATGTTGTCACAACACTCACCCATCCAGCCACGAGAGCAGCAGCAGAGAAGTACAGCTGTCTCAGAACGCCAGTCCACTCATTGAACATCTTGTGAGAGTCCCAGAACATCCATACAGTGGTGATATTGTTGTTGACAGCGACCTGGAGTGAGCACAACAACCAGGCGTAAGTATGACTCATGTCTGCAGACAGCTGTCCCTGTCAGGTTTGTCAGGTGATGCTGAGGCGCATGATGCTTATCAGGCTTATTTCCTTGGTAAGGATGCTATTGTGCACAGATAGGTGCTGGGGTCTGGATGCAGCAAGCACAATACTCACCATGATGATGGTGGTGGCAATGCTGAGCATGTTTGCCAGAGGGAAGCGGGCACGGAGCATGCGAACGGGCATGAAGCTAACGATTGTTGCTGAGGCGACGCAAGCTAATTGGAAGAACAGACAGAACCACTCCCAGCGCCAGGAACGGGAGCATAGAGCCACATCCTGTTCGCCAGCTGGGATGTGGAGCCTGCCATACAGTTCCAAAGTATTGACGCTTGCTGAGTCAGGGTAGTTGGCTTTGTAGTTGTCCACAATGTCCTTCACTGTGTTGTCATAGTCTGAACATACACGCCTGCAAAGTGCAAACGAAGCAGTCAGATTCTCGGAACACAGCATGCGAGTGCTTCTGCTGAAGACATGCTCACAAAGGCTGCCTGAAGTGACATGGCAAGAACCAGCTTGTTGCAGCCTAAGGTGGTCTGCAGAGGAAGCCACATTTATGCAACTGCTTTGTTGCTGTACACTGCTGGCTACGTGCTGCTCGCTCCACGAAGAAGATATCCTCAGCAACTACCATTGAAGACTCACCAGTTGATTGCGCCCAAGCCACCAAGTGCGATAACCCAAGAGGCAAGGCACAGACCCAGCAGCACAAGCGAGCCACAGCGAAGGCAAGCCATGTTGGGGTATTCGCGTTGGCCTGCCGGAACACACAACATCATCAGATTACAATATTAGCTTATGGGCAAAATTGGCGAAGATAGCATTTGCACTGAGATGCCATAGCGCGCCAACATGGAACTGACTAGCTGGTTTCGAGCAAGACAGCGTCGCACCAATACATCGGAATATAACCAAAACTGTATGAAAACTTACCTTGTCAATCACGGCTGTCGACGGTTCTGAGACCGGGTGATAGTGGTCAACTGCTTGACTGGTGAATGCTAGTCTTGCGCTGAAGAGAAAAAGTGGCCGAAGAAGTTGGTCAAGTATGAATGTATCGTTTCTCAAACTGCTTTTTATAGTCAGCTTTCAGATAGGTCAAGCGTCGATGGTATCCCGGTGTAACAAAGGTTAGCACCAGTGTTAGTCGCGTAAAGGGTTGCTAAAGCTGACTGTAGGCAGCAGCGAAACAAAGCAAGTATACACGTACACCCATTCCGTTTACTTTGACTCGACGAGCCGCAGTGGGCCTGGCCCGCCTTTCCCGCTCTTCGCAGGGGCAGAGGCACCAGCACAGACATATGTACATCTCACCGTAAGCCAGTGATCTATACATGATCTATAGCAGCAAGAGGGAGGCCCAGCAGAGATTCTACTAGCCAATAATGGTCTTGGACTTGCAACTGGCTACGATACACGATCATTGACCCCCGCCCGTCAACAGCAAGTGTCGCTTGAGCCGCAGTGAATGTTTTCCGCACAGCACATACTCTGCATGTCATGCTATTTCAGCAGCTTGCAGACAATTGAAATGCAACCTGGCTCTGCCACTTTCCAAATAGACAGCAGATTGACAGCATGAATGCAACCTGCAATCATAAGTAGGCAATCACAGGGAAGTGAGGCGCTGCTGGCAGCGACACAGTGATGGCCTCTGTATGTCCTGGCATGACCACCACAGACAAGTATCAGTACAGCTGGTCTGCAGTAAGAAGAGATTGTGGTGTCGGCAAGTCAGAGCCAATCGTTGCACCCCAGGACTGTCATCAACATCACATGGGGACTGTGCTGTCAGCAGAATCAACAGAGTAATCTTCGATATGCACGTTGGCATCCCTGGCATGCTGCTGACACCCATGCCATAAGTCCATGCAGCAATGCAGAGTAGGAAGAACTGCAGGAGTAACAGGAATCTGACCTATGCAACAAGCGATCACAAGTGCAACAGCTGCTGCAGAGGCATGCAAGAGCTGCCTGCTGATGACAGGTTGCCAGCAATAGCAGGCTGGTGTTTAAACTAACACTTGCGCTGTTGGATAGGCAGCACCTGCACAAAGCCAACACAGATACCAAGAGCCAGCGCTGACACCTGGAATGCTGTGCACTGCCAATGAGGCTGACAGTATCAGCAGATGCAGCGGGGCTTGCGTCCCAGTTGAGGCCAGGGCTCGATAGCAACCAAGATCCACGGCCAGCTACTGTATCGTATGCTCGCACAAACTCTATCCTGCCACTGTGAATGAGCCTCTTGTCAGATCCGTAATCACACAAAAGCAGGCAACAGTCTCTGAACTGCAACTGCTCAGGCAGGCTGCTGCGTCACTGTATGCCTTGCACATCCCCAGCCAGCTGTGGAGACTTACTTTACGTACTCTACATCACATGTAGCACTCTTCAGTGGTCAGCGACAGTGTTGCACGCCCCTTGAGGATGCTGTGTCACAGAATGCTACCACAGTTTCTCCAGCAGGCTTGAATTCTTTGGAAGTCCTCAGATATTGCATGGTCTTGTCGTGCAATCAGATGTATGTATGCAGTTACTTTTGATCCTTAGTCAGCTGCCGAGCTGATCAGCTGTGCTCACGACCACACTGTTGCAGTTACCGCCACGCTGGGATCAGAGGTGTGAAAGTCTGTGAGTGCAGTTCACACTTGGTTCTCTCAGCATCTTGAGTGTAACGTTGTATCTTATGGTTCCTAGATCAAACGTATGCGACGGGACACCTTGTGGCAGGGCCCCTGAGTGTGTTAGACAGAAACACCGCACGTACTACGGTAGCGAGAGCAGCGATCCTACGTGTGAAATGCATGCGGCACATTGAAAGATACGTGATCTTGTCTGTACGTGACCCGAGGAGACCAGATGGTCCGGTACCAGTAACTGCCAACTGGCCATGGCCAGGATGGCGGGTGCCTGCAACTGGCCTGCTTGTGTGCTGCATAAGTCAACGGGTAGTTTTCTGCTACTGTATGTTCTATTCAGTTGTGCAGCCGCAGAACGCAGCTGTCCTGCATGGCTGGAAGAGTATCAGCAGTTCCACAGGGCTGAACGCTCCTCGCACAAGCAAAGTTCCTGATCGCTGTTGCCCCCTCTTTGGGCTTTGGTGATAGATACCGCAGCTTTCTGTTTGCACTCCGGGTTGCAGCGACGACACGACGCGTCCTGCTGTGCACATGGAGTCAACCAGGCCACATCACTGACTTTCTGAAGCCAACAGGCGACATAGACTGGCGCTACAACGGCACAGCAGCAGAAGAGCTACTAACAAACAACCAGCACATGAGAAATTCAGCAGATGTAGCCTTCATACAAGTGCCGCTGTTTGACAAAGACCCCAAGAAGAATCCCATGTATCGAACATGGACATCAGTCCCTTCACAGAGCATAATTACAGATAAGAAGTTCCTTGTCATGCGAAGCAACATGTGGATAGCAGGCGGATGTCCCTTCTGTCCACAGGTCAGGTCAGCAACACACCCAGATGCCGTATGCATGGCCAAGGCAATGTTCAAAACCACACAAAGGGTCAGAGAACTGGCAGATCAGCAGTTGCAGCAGCTGTATTCCGGCACACAACCACCAACCGCAGGGCAGAGACAGACCAAAGAGGCGACAGCATCTGCTACAGCGCCTCCAGACCTTCAATATGTAGCCATACATCTACGCTTGGGTCATTTTACAGGGGAAGAAAAGTCAATCGACAGGCTCGTCAAGGCCGGGCTAGACCCTCTCTCAGCCCTGCTCAGAGCCATAGCATGTGCTCAGAAGCTAGCACGAGACAAGAACATCAACGTCAGCAAGACACCCATCCTACTGTTGACAGACCACAGAGAGCTGCGGCACTTTGCTCAGCTCACACATCTAACCCAGGTTGTCAGCCCCGAATATGATGCCATACACATTGTCGGAGGCCTCAACCCTTGGAAGCCACAAGATATAGAGCTGCAGAATGTTTATAACATTTTTGTGGACCTGGAGCTCATCGCACGAGCTACTTGTTTGATAGAGAGTGACTCCGGGTTCAGTACTGCAGGATGGTTGCTAGGCGGCGGCAAAAGATGCACCATGCAGGTTGAGCAGTGCATGATCAAGTTTAGATAGTTGACATAGATGCATGGGGTTTGTTTCATCGGTCCCCAGTCATGCTTAGCCCTGTCTGTACACATACAGTACTGGTGATGTTGCTGTCATTATGTTGCTGCTCTGGGGCTGCTGTCTGCACCTGTGGCCAACTCTCCGTCCAAGTGTCGAGCCAGCTTTACCGGCCCGTGTGTACACTGCTGTGTATGTACTGCTTCACAAGAAAGAGAACGACACTGAAGCATGTGTCCTTGAGGTATTTGAATAGAAGCACACCATGTGTGACAGCAGCTCAGCTCATGACACTGAAACATGTGCCTGCTGCTGATCTTGAACATGCTGCTGTATCCTGGCAGAAGCTTCTGTTTACTGCATGCTTGCAAGCCATGACTGCAAGCCATGAGCAGTTCCTGTCCTGAGCAGGCTTGTTGAGGCACTGCCGGTTGAACTGGCTGACACTGCAACATGTGTCTGTCTGCCTGCAGCGGTTGCCACAATGTCTCCTATGTCGTCACGGGCCGCTGTGTATCACAAATAGTAGCAGGGCCATTTTGAACAGTTTGTGCGGGCTGCATGCAAAGCGTTTGAGTTGCCAAGTCATGGTCGCCAGTGTCTGCAGCAGTTGAGCTTGACTTGCATGAAGCTTCACAGGGAGGTGCTCAAGCTTGTGCTGCTGCGTCTTGCACCGTGAAGTTCAGATGTGCTGCTGCAGTTGTCGGAGGTTCCTGGTCAGCTGAAAGGATATCGTGAGCACTATATGCCTCCAGCTGCTGCGACTGTGGCACACAACGTGGCATATTGCACTGCATATTGCACTGGCAGTGATGTGGTATGCCCCGGGTAGCAGGCGGTGCTTTGCATTAGCTGCTGCAGACGACGTGTAGCTCGTGGTCGAGTCTGCTGGCATGCAGGCCCTGGGGTTCAGAGCATGTTGTGACCTGACCTCTGTTGCAGTAGTGAGTTGCTCTGTGCCAAACAACGGTTGTTTGGGTTCAGACCAGACCATGTGCAGAGTATGCACATGCATCGTTGATGCCGTTGCTGTCAGTATTTGGTATAATTTCACATTGGATCTGATTATTGATGTAGCACTTACACAGATCCTGTCCGATGTGTCCGGATTGTGTCATTCTGTAAACAGTATTTGAGATCGTGGGGATTGTACATGCAATGTATGCAGACACAGACTGCACCTGCCAATGCATCACCAACAGCAACCGTTGATCATGGCACGATTACTAATCGGTATGACCAAGCTTAAGCAGCTATCAACAACCTGTTCAAAAGTGCTGCAAGCATCACACCTCAGTGACAGCTCACAGTTGACTCTTTGGCTCATACATACCCGTCTTATATTTGGCTCATACAATGCAACTGCCGCAAGTTGCCGAGGCAGTCTCCTGGCAGTGCGGGTGCTATCCACAGCAACCCAATTGATACTGATATGGCCCCCCAATGAGACTAGCAGTCATACCTCAGGTTCAACTTACGGGCGGCTGAGCAAGAACAAGTTGTGAATGTGAGTAGGACAGAACCGACATGCAAGGCAAATAGCATCATTGCGAGCTATGCACTAATTTGAATGGCACTAGTTGCTGTGGCATAGGATAGCAGTAATCATCGTCACAAGTTGTGACTGACTGATCGTAAAAAGACAAGGTACTTTGGCTCATGATTATGTGACAACCTGGAGTCCACGATACAATCGCCAAAGCCATGGCATGTCAACTTTTTCGCCTGGTTAACCCAAACAGCAACCATTCTCTGTGACAGTTATGCAGCAACCTGCAGGATCAGCAACTTACTCACAGATATCGCCTTCAAAGCAGACTGAATCTGAATTCGAAGCAAGCAGCGCTACCAAACTACTGCTGCACAATGTTGTGGACAGAGCTTATGCAGATCTAGCTGCCATATGCAGCAAAACAAGCAATGCCAACACCACATATATACACGCATCCTTGCACACCATGCATGATTCACTACACAACATATCTGCAGGACCAAAACCCTGAACAAATCTGGGAAGCAACTCCCAGGCTCTGAAACCCATCATCATCCTTCTCTACCAGCCTGAACACACCGATGGTGTATGCCTGAACCAGAAGCAACCAATGTGCTCAGGATTCAAGATCAACAGTACCCAACAGGCTACCCTGTACACCACAGCAGGCATCGGCGTCCGTGTCCACCGGCAGAAACCAAGGGTTGTGCATAGCTGTCAATGCTGTTAAACTGTTTCAACTCAGCTAACCAAACACCACAGCAGCATTCAGTACTGCAACTCTCAACAACACCAAGCTTTGCTTCCAAACTGCTGCAAACACAATTGATCTTCTCAATTGTCCCACTGGCAGAGTCTGGCAGAGTACCAATACTACCAAGTACAGCAACTTTGCTGTCTGCAGTGTTCCGTCATCAGCAGCCAACATCAACAAACTCTGCTTCAAGAACAACTCCAAACACCAAACTTTATCTTCTCAACTGTACCAGTAACCACTAGTCCCAGACTGTAAGAGCTAGCATAGCTGGGCTCTACAGTCCCATCTGCCAGTTGCTTGCTGGAGTACTCCCAACAGTTGTACTAAAACCCAGACAGCCGTGCTCGATAGCTGAAACCCAGATCCTACTCTACAGCAAAACTCAAGTCAGAGTTTACAGCCAAAATCCAAGTCATGCTCTACAGATGAATTCCAGGTCAGGCTCTAAGCCAAAACCCAAGTTGGGCTCTTCAGCTAAAATCCATATCAGGCTTTATGGCCAGAATCCAAACCGGGCAAGCTGACCTTCACAATCCCATCTGCCAGTTGCTGTCATATATCACGGCCTCATGTCTAACCCGTGCCCCATTCACAGGATGATTCCTCGCCAGGCGCTTCAGAGCCACATGTGCCATGGACCGCAGCGCCCCATCTGAGCCGTACAGCAGTGCCACCAGGCCGCTGATAGCGCCTGGTGATTGACCAATCAGGGTTTGGTTCTGTGGGTGGTTCTCTGCGAGGGTTTTGAGGGCGAGGGCAGCAGCACAACCCAAACCAGCATCCCTGCAACACA
>JARWLF010000965.1:0-21714 GCA_029853055.1 Scenedesmus sp. KT-U | reverse complement strand
CCCTGCTGGGTCAAGTAGACTATTTGCTTACCCTGAATACATCCAGCAGCTTGCGCAGATATCCAGGACTCAACAATAGCTGTGCCACTCGCTCCCGCTGCATAGGTGGCACGTGAGCCAACACCTGGAGAGCAAGCAATAAGTTGCCACCATGCGCTCAGCAGATCTGACCCCAAAGACTGATTCTTGCTGAGCCAGGAGGCAAGCTTACTGTTGCATTGCATACATGCACGCTTGCTTGCACACTGCTGCTATGACATCACCGGGTTACATGAGCTGAGAGACTTGACAGTCACAGGTAAGTTGGTATCACAGATAACATCTGATGCTGTACCTTGGAGAGTTCTTCAAGATTGCTGATTTCTGCTGCTGGTAACTCAACATGCCCTGCACCAGCGATATCACCAACATCGTGGTGCAGATAGTCGCCTGCAGATGCAACACCACACAGCTGTTCGGCATCGACAGTTCTGTCAACAGCAGACCCCTGAACCTAGTAATTGGCTGCTGCTGTACTGCCTACTGGTTGTGCAAAGTCTGCTGTAGCTGTGGTTCTCGTTGCGTGCAGAGTACATGACACCCATGCAGGTATCACAGCTGAGGCACTGATGCCATGCCATCTGAGCTGCTAGCCAGCAGCTGACATCCACACTCTCGACCAACAGACAGCTGCACTGCTGCTTGCGCAAGGAGATCTGCAGCTGGCATGCTGAACACTGCCACGCACCATCCAGGTGTCCCACAGGTCCGTCAAACTCATCGATGACACGTCTGCGATGATCTGCAAGTATTAGAAGTTGAACAGTTACCAGTCCTCATGCACTGTTGCAGTGACAGTGTCATAGCAGCTGGCACACAAGCAGTGGACTACACACCCTTGTGTCGATGAAGTGCCAAGAGAAACTATCACACGAAGGTCACAGCAACAGCTGTGCGGTATACTAAACTTTTGTGATGCAGTTTCAGATAGGCAGCAGCAACCAGCGCAACTACCAGCAGCAGTGGGAAAATCAACATGGCTTTGTATACTGACCTGGATGCTTGGGATCGGCATCTTGCTGAACTCTAACTATGTGCTGCCTGCAAAGTCATATAACAGGATTAAGAACAAGCCCTGCGCATACCACAGTCCCAGTGCAGCAGCAAGCCAACAGCGTACCATATGGCATTGCACCCCTGCCCCTCCTGGAAGCTTAAGGCAACATCGGTGCCAATATCAGGATCTGTCCACGTAATGATAGTTTCATCTGCATGAACGACAGCAACGGCTTGATAAGTTGGCTGCCAAGTGAGCATTCTGCCCATCACCAGGAACAGCACGTGAACCAGGGTGCAGAACAGCAGTACGGTGCCTGCAACGCACCCTGACGGTTGTATATATCTTCATGTAGTATTCTATGCACCATCAACATCTTCTGCGACTCCTCTCCAATAACCACGAGGCCGACGGAGTTGCTTTGGTGGTTTGCGAACTCCATCGGCCCCACTGATACGAGACCAGTTCCTTTATCATCCCAACCTCCTGTCTCATTTAGTTTATAGAGCTTGACGCGATGCAAGCCAGGAGCGGTCTGCATTTCGTGTTCTCTACACTAACGGTGCATGCTTATCCTGCTCACATGAGCTTAACATCCAAACCTAAGATCTAGTAAGCATTTGAAGGCATTACAGCCACAGATGATGTGTGAGGCGTCCTGCCCGTTAGCCCTGAAAAGCTCAGCTACGCAAACGTGTGCTTTCGCAATGCAGCTAAACGGAAAGTTGAACATCTGCTTGGAAGATGGCAACAATGGCAACTTGCGCTCGACAGTTCAAACAAACAGACGCTGCGGTTTGGTTAGTACCTCGACGGTATGGCGCGCCGTATTCGTGCCAACGCAGCATGCGTGTCGCAATCCTCAGAGCTGCTGGGGAACCTGTCATGTCGGCAGAATCTGGTGATCGCCGTGGAACGCCAACATGGAGAAGTATCGCAGCAAGCCTCGCCCCTTCCCCCTCCCTGATCTCTACATAGTGACAGGACAGTTCAGCAAGTATGACACCTCATACAGCTGTGGATAGTATTGTGTGTCAAGTGTTCAGGTACCGTACCGAGAGCTATGTGCATAGCTGGCAATCCTGGCAGAGAAGGCTCTATCAGGCATTGTCTTTTGATGTACAGCTAGGTGGGTTGCATCGCAGACCACGCAAAGATCACACCACATGATAACAGGACGCTAGCTTTGATACTTACAAGCAACCAACGTGAACAGCTTGGGCAAGCCAATATCAGCACTCTTAACCCCTGGTTCTTCCTCAAGACGCTTGATAACCAGACCAGCTTCTGCCACACTGCTCACTACCTCCCCAAGGCCCCATTGCCTCAGTTTCACCATCATGCTCTTGTTTCTTGGCACGTCCCCTGATACGTACTTACTATACGCTACCTCACTGGCAACTAGCTGTGTCTCAAAGTAGTTTCCAGTGACCTTGTGCTTCTTGCCCTTGGAGGCAATCAACTTGGTAGACACTGGGTGAAATTCACGCAGCAGCAATGTTCCAGCAGGCCTCAAAAGCTGCTGTATGACTTTCATGAGGGGTAGCAGATCAACAAAGTAGTGCAGCACTCCCAGTTCCAGCAGCACGATATCGTATGTTCCTGCAGACAGCAGCAGTGCTCAGAGTGTCAACACAGCGGCGGACCTGCTCATGGAGAAATCTTGACACTGGATGCGAGGCACTGTGCTTAAGGCACAGTCAAGATTCACGATACACAGATACAGTACGTTTGGGAATTGCTGAGTGTCTGTGTCAAGCAGTTGGATATGAGCTTGGGAGGATGCAAGTGCAGGCCGAGGTTCTTGAGTTGGACTAGAGGTCACTTGGTACATCATCAAACAAATAGTGTTTGATATTCTGATGTGCCGAAGCAAAACTACTTTCGATCTGCCTTTGTACAAAGTGAACATCTTACCTGCATCGACCTCTGCTGGCAGACTCAATACATCAGCAACAACAAACTGCACATCAACACCTGCAACCTTGGCCAGCTGTTGTCCATACTGCACATTGGCTGGAGAGATGTCTATACAGGTCACTTCTGCACCAAGTAAAGCAGCAGCCACTGCTTTGGTGCCACTGGAGCCCATCAGGTTGATCATTTTGACACCTGCACAGTGAACAAAAGCCGCTTGTACGGTATAATCGGTGCAGGCCATCATCGGTTGTGACTGTCACAACAGGCACATGCTCAGCCGCAGAGTCTCAGGCACTGCTGGTAGCCTGCCATTGTGACATGGTGTGACATCAGCAACCTATTCATGTACCAGAACCTAGCGGTGCAATGCCTCCGGGAGGTATGATTGTAGAGGCAGGGACAGATGAAACTTGGCAAGCGGGATCACTGTGAGGTTACAAAAGGTGCAACGTATCAGCGGCTGACAAGTCTATATTGCAAGATACTTCGCCGCAAGAAGGTTGCACCTGTCAGAGGCTGGGGTAGATGTTTGACCAAGGGCTGCCCCAGCCGCAGTAGTGGGTCTTCCTTGAGCCATGCAGCAGCTGCTGCAGGACTGCCGACCTTGTTCTCCCAAGCAGCTGCGGTGTCTGCTTGACTCCAAACCTGGTGTAACACAGCACCAAGACCATTATGATGCCATCATGTTACATGACAAATAAATCCACAAGACTGCACCGATACTGAGCTTCCCAAGGCTGGCAACCTCGAGGTTTCCAAGGGAGTTTTATAGGCTGGGTATAGTTTCGCAAAACAGTATCTGAGCTGCAATGACAATACAGAACGATCTTCACCTTCGCGTTTTCCTCTGTCAGCTGGGTTTGTAGTTCTTGTAGACGCTTGTTGACTGCTGCTGCTAAGCTGGGATCAGCTTGGCTGTTTGTGTTTCTGATAGACAGCAGAGACTCACACCACAATTGCTTGCCAGCATGCTGGACCTCGACTCTGTTTGCTTGCATATGCAACACCTGATTGACCTCGCAAGTGACTTCAGCTTGCATGCTGCAGGTTGCGATGCTAAATGCTCGCTTGCCTCCTGGCATGTGAACGACAGCAGACACCTGCTGACAGGTAGGCTCCTGATGCTGCAAGCGAATTGCTGGCTCCTTGGGCACACCAATCTGTGTCTCTGCATGTTGCTGCAATGATTCTAAAACTGCTGAATGCAAGCTGTGCATAAAGTCCCACTGTATGCTGACTTGTATTGGCTGCAGCTGCTGAGGTTGCATATCAGCACCCTGAAGCCATGCAGCAACTGCTCCTGTAAACATGTAACCTGCACCCAGAGAGGTGATCTGGTCATGCAACCAGCAGATCATAGACCACGTCTTCGCATTGTGTGGCTCCTGTTGGGCTGTTTGCAGTTGACGGACAACAGAGGCTGCTGCAGCACTAGTCCTGGCATAAGGTGTTGCATAGGCATGCCTTCCTGGTAACAACTGCCTGCTCGCCAACATCAGAGGAAACGAGTACTTGAGTTGTACAGAAATGATTGGTAAACTGCGGGATCGTATCTGTTTTCAAGTTCTGATGAAACTTTGAAAACAGGTGAGTGTGTGCTGGGACTCCTGCTGCTGCACGTACACGGTCGTACTAGGGGGGGAATGGTATAGTGATGCAATAATCCAGACGCATTGTTGTAGTCAGATTCGTAATTTGATGCTTGCTTGTCCGTTTGTCATCATTGCGCTTGCTCTGCTCGTCATCTTCTGGGAGCCTCGGTGACCAAGCGCAGCCGCAGCTGTCGCAGCCGCAGCTTGTGCTTTGCTATGCCTGTTTTTAGATTTGTGCCAATGCCGCTAGAAAGAATGATGCTGAGTGTATGCAAATCATGCAGAGTTGTTTCACTGCCTGAATGCGATGGTGCTACAGCTGTACTTGAAGAGCAGAAACCCAGATGCTGTTCGTTGAGCGACTCGGCAGCGTATTAATCGGATCGGTGTGACGCTCTAACACTGTAGGCTACGGCACACCGGCCACCGGTACCCGCCGGTGTCAGTGTGAGTGGTATACCAGATACAGCGGGTCAGCATCAGCAGTACTGAAGGAAGCTGTAGCGAAGCGGTGTTTCATGGCTGTGGCGTTAAGTGTCAGGAAGACTTACGAAGTGGTATTGTAACTGAACATCCACCTGACACCCTCTGCACCAGTCTTTCCATTCCAATGACTATGCCAAGAGTCTGTTGCTGATGCAGGAAGGGTTGAAGCTTGCGCGAAACATACCTTGTCAGCAACATCATGTGGCTGCTGGCAACTGCTTTGTGTGTCACACGACATTATGGGCCTATAACCATGCAGCTGGACTGTTGACCCTGTTTGCCTGTTCTGAATTTCCTCCAGCACAGCAACCTGATTGTCTTCGGTTGCCCACGGCGGCAAACACAGACACTCATGGAACCCAGGCCCAGCCGCAGACCGCAGCAGATAGAATGCTCAACGCACCTGAGAGCTTGCCGTCTCTGACCAGCGATATTTGAAGGCTCATGCGCAGTAAGGCGGGGCTGTCACAGTAAGGCGGTATGCAGAGCGAACCAAGGATTCCCCAGCAATCTTTTGCCAGGCTGGCAAAGGCAGAGGGTTACTGTTGCTCAAGCAGCAAGGCAGACGTGGTGACTGCAGTGGCTGAATCACTGATCAACCGGGTGCTAAACTTCTGTCAGTGGTTGAACCACACTGGTACCTCAAGCAGCCTCAGAAGGCTGCGACATCTTCAGCATTGTCCTGAAATAGGTTATCAAGCAAGCAACAGTCTAGACCATCAGTGCAGTAGATTTCAACTGATCTATGCAGAATGCTGCAAGCATGCAATGCACTCATTGTGATGATCTCCAGCCAGCACTCAGTAGCCGTGCACCAAGCTTACATCACAACGGCTGTGCTGCTCAAACCTGACAGTGACTCTCATTAACCACAGCATGCGCTGTCATCAATGACCGCTCAGAATCCGGACAGCGCAGCCACTGTCCAGCAGCGAGTCAGAGTCTTGAAGTTCATGGGGGACACAATGCATATGTCAGCTGGACAACTCACCATCATGCAGCATGGTCAGATGAAAGACAATGCTATCAGTGAGTGCTATGTTGCTGCAATCAAGCTGGCAACTTAGTGTGCTTCCTGCAAGCTGAAGCTATGGAAGACTGGAGGTCTGCTATGCAGCTTTGGATGAGCTGCAACACGAAACAATCCGTAATCGACGAGGCCATATCACAGCAGTTACCGAGTTTATTCATGCTGTCATTTCATCCAAATTGCTGCACGAGCCATTTTCTGCTTGTTTGTCCCACCAAAGATACACATCCAATGAAAGCAACTTGTTCACACTATGCTGCGGCAGGACACCATGCAGTTACTGGACTTGCTCAACTGTGTACTCACATATTGCTTATGTGCCCTTTACCTTCACACTTGGTATTCCTTTGCAGCACGGAAGAATGATTGGGTGTCAGCAGGGGCAGGAAACCGCCAGGCTGTTCTGTATAGCATGTAACTCCTGACTAGCTGGCCCCCCACATTGCTGTCCACAAGATATCGGTTCAAGCTGCAGCTAGGGAGCTATCCCGAATGGATACATGGCTGGACCCAGGACTGAAAGCACTGACAGCTTAGACAAAGTTTGTGTGTAAGCAGTGAGCCACACGCATGTCGGGGCAGACGGCAGAAGCTGATGAGTACACGTTGGACGTCGGTACAACCACAAGTGGCTGTTGCATAAGCACACTCATACAGCCATGAGTCTGAAGGCTTCGTTGTTTGGCTGCTCGGCGCCCAATGGTTGTCTGACGCTGTTTGACCAGGTCTGAAGCGCTTTGGCAGCGCACTTTGCCTTAATAGCGAAGGTTATCAGTCAGTTACTCTTCAATAACAGCAACGATCAACGATGTGCACTGGCAGCGTGCATGTGAGAACTGCGGGTTCTGTCGTTTCCTTTTTGTCAGCACAGCGTGACACGTGCTGCCAATCTGCAACATCGCAAAGAGCCCGCAGAGGGATGTTCTTCTGAGTAGCATGTATCCAAGTTTTTGAAGGCAACCAACACTGTCTGCATCGACAGCAGATGAGTTGTGCAACAAACGAGTTGTGTGTGAATCAAGGTGGTGCAAGAAGTGATATTTGTTTTTAGAGCCGTCAGCAGGCATAGAGCGAGCGCAGGTGCGTTCTATACGGATGCCCCTCGGGAGTTCTGGCAGCCTGCAGTTCACTCGTGATATCTGTTGGGTGTGGTTATGTATCTAGTTTTAGTACATTTACAAGCAGTTGCATAGCACAGGGCTTGCCAAGCTCATGTACCTCTTGAGTATAGCAGAGTCCGCCGGATTCTCACACTGTGTGCTGGGTTCAAGTTAGTGATATTTGTTCATTATGCTGCTACGATGGCCCTGAGCGTGGCTCATGTCGCGCAAGAGTGAATGCAGGCACAGCAGATTTGCAACATCAAGCATGGACGTTGCAGTATGAAGGAAACTTGAAGACGTTTGGTGAACAAATTTACTGCCTGTGTCTGCCTTTGCATCCCTGCAGCGGTGGTGCTTGTTCGCAAAAGTGGCAGCGAGCAGTGCAGTCCGCGCAACAAGCGTGGGCACGTCCTTTGGCCAAATCACAGCATCAGTAGGCGAAGGCAAGGGCTTGATCTCTGGGGCAGGCTAGCGTGGCTCAGCATTGTGCGCAAACCTCCCTCGCTCAGGCTCTGCAAGGTGTTTGTGGTGAGTATGAACGCCCAGCTGTCTCATGTACCAACTTACTGGTAGTGCATACGTGGAGATTATGTTTGCCATCATCAAGGAGAGGTGCAGCCTGCTATAGCTGTTGGTTGACCTCCCTGAAGACGGCTTCAACAGTCCTGGTTGCTTCCATGTCTTTGCAGGTGGATGTTATCAAGCATACAGTGCCTCAGACATCAGCTTTGTGGGATAAGTGATAAGTTCAGCGGCAGACTGTCGTTGCCTCGGGATATTCTGCTGCCCGCAGCTGGTGTATGGCCAGCATCAGCTGTGCCGAGCCCTCAGGAGCAGTAGCAGTATCTTCTTTACCTGCAGCCATAAGCAAGCTGCAGGGGCGAGGGCACTTCAAGAAAAAGCAAAAGCGGATTGGCAGTAACGTTGGCAGTCAGATACCCGGACGTATGTGTGAAGTTCCGTTTGATGCTGCTGCGCCTGTAATGCAGTTGGTGCCGAATCCACATGGCATCAGCGATCCTCAGCAGGAGGAGGCAGCTGGTCAGGTGCCTTGGCAACAGCAGCTACCCTTGACAGCCAATGGCAACCACTGTTGTCACGGTAAGCATCTGGGTATCAGGTGGACATGGTTAGGCACCATGCCTATTGCTAGTTCCATGTCAGTGGCATCCGGTACCTGCTCCTTGTGAAGTCACCAATGATCTGTCTGTGTGGCTAATTCCCACGTGCGTGAGCTTACTGTAGGTGAAGGGTCTGACCGTTGTGAACATGCAGACCATTGCCCTTCTGCAACCAGCAGTTGTGGTGCAACAGCCGCAAACAGTGTTCAGCGCTCTAACAGTCAGCATCGGCAGCATCATACAGGCAGCAGTGCTCAGGCGCAGAGCAGTTGTCGAAGTAGTAGTGATGACGGCGAGGCAGAAGCTGGGGATGCTTGGCGACGTCGAAAGCTTGCTACAGCCAAAGCAGCAGCACCTGCAAGCAAGCAGCCCTGCAGTCCGGATGTGCATGATGCTGTTGCAGATGCTGACAGCAACAAACTGCAGCAGCATACAGCTGCTGATATGTGCAGAGCAGGATGGAAAGAATCACCTAGAGTAAACGGTTACAGCAAAGTTCATCATCGAGCAGAGCAGAGCTGCAGCTACCAGGCGCAACATTCACAGCTTGGGGGTCTGCTTCAAGCCATAGAGTTGCCGTGCAGTGTTGAGCAGCATGGGTGGATGTCCATACAGTTTGGGGATTTGCCCCCTGCACACCAGTTAGGCTCATCACCAGTCGGCGAACCGGCGCTGTTTCCTGTAGACGTGCGCAGAAGAAGCCATGATGGCGTGCATTGGCAGCGAACGAGTGTTGTGATGCCAGGGATACACTGTAGCAGCAGTACAAATCTAGCAATAGGTGGAGTTGATGGTGCTGTGTCACAGCAGCACTCACAGTTTCAGCGGTCATGCAGTTTTGATGGCGTCAATCATCTGAACACAATTGTTTCAGTAGGTACGGCAGATCCTGTGCAGGCAGCAGCCTCCGTACTGCAGCAGCCCCCTGCTGCAAGTTGCCTCAAAGCCACCGCACTGCATCAGCAACACAGTTTGGTGCCCGCGAGCGACAGCTTGGCGCCTGTCAATGGCAAGCACGGCATTGTGCTCGAAGAAGCAGTGGCTGCAGCTGTCAAGGCAGCCACACAGAGTTCACAACAGCCGGGTGAAGTGCCAAAACAGCAGGTAGGCCAGGTGCAACACTCAGAGCTGCAACACCAGCAGCAGCAGTCCTGTTGTGACAGTGCACCGTCAACACCACAAAGCTTGGTTGGTGGCAGGGCGGACCTGTTGAATGGTCCAGGCTGTGCGCAACAGGGTACACAGCTGAGTCCGCGGTTAAGCCCACAGCTCCTGAAGCAGTTTGGGCTGCGAGTTGCACCGTTGAATGGGTCTCTGTTGGCTGACGAGTTGCAGCTCAGGCAAGCGATTGAACAGGCAGGTGCAAGTGCTGTGCTTGTGGCCAGGAACTCTGAACGACATACACCAGCAGGTTCCTCGTGAGGTTGGCAATGGTCGCAGCAGCAGCAGCAGTGATCAGCGCTCTGATGCAGCCAGTAGTGGCAGTAACGGCACTCCTATGGCTCAACTGCAGCAGCGAGCTGAACCCAACACAGTGGTGGATTCTAGCATTGCTGCTGGTCGAGCAGCGCAACACAGCAGAGACAATGGTTTGACTAGCCGCAGCCAAGCCAGCAAACAACAGCAGTCTCTGCATGTGCAACATCTGCAGTTGCATGTACAGGTTCCGGACTGTGGTGTTGACGACTGCAGCATAGCTAGTAGTACTAGCAGCGCACACACCAGCAGCACGATTAGCAACCCCTGGCAGCAATTTGAGTCAGCTGCTGTGGCCTTGCAGCTTGCTTCTGGTCAACACGCGCCCAATGGCAGAGTGCCTGCTGGGTATATGCCAGGTCACCAGCAGCATATGCAACCAGGTCACAATAGCAGTCCACAGCTTCAGCATCAGGTTGACCAGTCAGAGTTCATGTCGGATCCTGGGACTGTTCCAGAGAGCGGGTTGGGAGTGAGTGAGGGTCTGAATGGGTTCTCCAGACTGAGGCCAGGGCGGAACAGGTCAGCACAGCTTCACACGGGCAGTGGCGGCACGGGCAATCGCCAAATGCTTGAGCAGTCCCTAGTGATGCATCAGGCAGCTGGTGGAGGAGGCAACAGCAGGCGCGGCGGTGCCAGCAGCAGCAACAGCACTCGCAATCAAAGCGGCAATGATGGAGCATCTCATCGGTCTGGCGGAGATCGTGGTGCTGATCGTGGTGGGGAGCGGGGCGGACGCGGTGGTGCAGGCAGCAGGGATGGTGACAGCAGCAGCCAGAGCGGCGGCGGTGGCCGTAGGGGAGGTGACAGGGGCACTGGGAGACGCAACTCCAGAGGCAGCAGTTCTGATTTTGGCTTACCCAAGAGTCCACAGATGGGCGGTAACCGGAGATCTTTCGATGCCAGAGGGGCCTATGATGAGCGACGGGGGCCTGGTAGCAGTGGCAGACATACCCCTGTGCCTAGCCCTGGTGCTCGCAGCAACCAAGAGTATCATCGTGCAGGCAGCCAGCTGAGTCGCAGCAGCAGCAGACATGATGTCAGAGACGGAGCTTCACCGCACACTACAAACCCCAACAGCAAGCTGGCTGGACATCCTAGTCCTCTGCTGCTGCCGGAACCTGCATTGGCCTCTGGCCCTGGCAGTAGCAAGAGTGCAGGCATGGCATCCATTGACCTGCCTCCAGCAGCTGCTGCCGCCATGGCTGCTGGACTGCCTGCTACTGGGCCGCTCACTGATTTGGAGCGTTTTCTGGCAGCTACTGGCCCTTCTGTTCCAGTTGATCCTGCAATGCCGCTGCAGCAGGTGCTCGAGAGCCTCACACTGAAGAGTGTCTGGGACCTCTTCTTGGAACCAAGCTTGTGGGGGACTCCTGTCACTACCATGGGTGGACCCCGTGGCACTTCAACCGCATACTATGTGCCATTCATGTCAGCAATGCAGCTGTTTACAACTGTTGCAGATGTGGGCCCCGCTGCAGCTCCCCCAGCACCCGGCAACAGCACTACCAGTGGCAACAACAGTGACAGTGGCAGCACCGTGAACAGCAGCTCAGCCAGCCCAGTCTCTTCCAGTGGCACCAGCACTGCTTCGTCCTACGCAGCTGCTGCTGCAGCAGGAACACAGGCAACAGATAGGAGCAACAGTCCTTCCGGTGCTGCTGCTGCTGCTGCTGCAGCGGCTGGTTCCACCCCTGTTGGACCTGGCGGCAGAGGCAGGCTGTATACTTGTGCTGTCAAGGGATGGCCTACTGTTATGAGACTGCTGCTTGAACATATGGAACAGGAGCTGCCTTTCAGCAGAGACCCGTTCTACATACAGTTGGAAGCCATGACAGGTGGACCAGAAGCAGTCGAGGCAGCTGTTGCAGCTATCGCAGCTGCTGCTGCCAAAGCAGGAAGTGCTTCTGCGGCAGCTACACCAGCACCCAGTAGTAGTGAGTCTGTTGATGCAGCAGCTGCTGCTGGTGCTCCATCGCCTGCTACTCGTCTAGCCACCCCTGCTGTTGGTGGATTTACTGCTTGCGGATATCCTCTCGTTGGGCCAGACTTGATGTCCACTCGTCTTATGGATGTCCATCCAGCAAGCTGGTTTGCAGTGGCTTGGTACCCTGTGTACAGGATACCTGATGCTCCCCTCACAGCTCGGTTCTTGGCGTTCTACAGCTTCTCGCAGCTGTTAGAGGTGCTGAATGATGCTGTGTCAGCAGCGAAGGCTGACCTGTCGGCCCCCTGCAGGCTGGCTTGCCTGCCCATGCCTGTAGTTGGCATGAAGTGGTACAACCTTATGGGCGAGAGGTGGCTGGAACTGCTTGGCACCAGTGCACAGGCTGCTGCTGCTGGCAGCAGGCGCAGTAGGGATGCTGGCAGAGACAGCAACGCGCAGAATTCAGCAGCAGATGGCGAACAGCAGTTGCTGCGGTTGCAGATGCATCCACAAAGGTTCCGAGAGTGGCAGAGTAGGCTGCAGGATCTGCAGGGCGTTGCTGAGCGTTTGAGCAAGGGTTCAGGGCTGAAGGTGTTAACGCCACAGGGGCCCAAGGAAGTGCGGTTGTACCATTCTGACTATGAGTTCTTCAACAGCAGAGGCTGAAGGGGTTGGAATACTACACTCAACCCCAAGCAGTAAAATTGCGTGCAGATCAAGCTCGTCTGGATGGTATGCAGGCAAGCATGTGCCTATCTGAAAGGTCTGAGTGTATGGTTGTGGCACAGTTTACAATTAGTGGCCCATGCAGATGTGCAGTTCTGGTGGTGCTGCTCTGTTCATGTTCAGTGCTCTAGCTGTCGGTTAGACATATGCTGTTGTGACTGTAACCTTTTGGCAGTACTTATGGACTCCTTCCAACTTGAGGCATTGATGTATTGTCGTCTGAGTGATGGCTTTGTAGCTTTGGCAGTAGTGATTCAATGTTTTCGATAGCTTGCTTGGTCCAGAGCAGCACACGGTGCTGTCGAAGCATCTCTCAGTGCCTCACCTGTAGCACGCATGCTAGGTGCATCTTCTACGGCTGGTGGGATATCCAGCAGTAAAGCCAGCCTGTCAACTTTGTGCATGTGTATGCATGACTGTTGGGATCAAGCTAAGAGGAAACCCGGCCATAGTGTTCAATTGTGAACTGGATCTGTTGTCAGTCAGTGATCAATGTAGTGTTGCTGCATCTTGCTTTGTTCTGTTAGGTTGACTCCACCACACCCACCAGTTGGCTTCTAATGTACTGGTGTTGGCAGACCTGTGGTTGAAGGGGGTGGTGTAAAGCTGGGTGGTGCATGACAATTGACTACACAGAAGATCGATCATTGCTCACTTGCTCATGTGTTGCACCTCGAGCACAAACCCATGTGGATACCTTTCATGGATGTACAGCTGGTGGCTGTTGCCTGAGATTGGTTGCAGTTCAGGTGTTGACAAGTCCACCATGTCTGCATGCATGTGCAGTTGTGTTATCTTGTGGTTTGTGCAGGTGCCCTGTTGGCGCTTGATGCAAAGATGAGAGTGCATGCACCAGACAGCTTTGTCTCTTGTCAACAGGGCTACTGTTTTCGTATGCATGTATATGTTCGTATCCTGCGTCCATCGTGTCATGGATGACAGGAGTTGGAAGCGGTAATGCAGGACAATCGATTGTAGCAGCCTTGTGTTTGTCCCTCATAGTGTTTGGCAACCTGTGCAGTGCAAGCTGATGCGGTTCTCATCATTGCAGCATTCTGCAGCGATCATCAGCCTGTTGTCTATACAACAGAGAAAGGAAAAAAGTTACTGCTATTTCTACATGCAACTTGGAACAGCCTGCACAGTGTGCAGTGGTAGTCAGAGGTTCAGCTGACCCATGCATAGCATCCTGGCTCTGGACATTGGTCATGCTTGTAGTACATAGGCTACAGGGGGCCTGTTGGCTGATGATTCTGTTTGCTGGGTAGCTTGTTTGTTACTGGACAAGGATGGTTGCACACCGTATACAACTCAGCTGTTGGTGCATCACCCCTACTAGGAGGCATCACAGAGCAGACATGAACATGTCGATGCTATCAATGTACATAGATACACTTACAATCTGCGAAGATTTGTCTCTTCTTATGCAGACCCCAAAGAGTTACACCGACACTGTATATAGTCTATTGTGCGCCTGTCATTAGCTGACCAGCTTGTGATCGCGAGCATGGCTACTGCTCTAGAGATCTCAGCTGGAGTGTTTGCCGTGCCGTCTGGGGTAAGGATTTGATGGGGCACAGTGGCGCAAGTTGGTGTCAGTTCTTTGCACAGGCTTCAGCTCAGTATTACCTGATGACTTGGTGCTCACCGGCAATGGTTGTGATCAGCATGGCCCACTGGGATGGTAGGCCCTACCATGGTGGGCTACCCGGTGCATGATGCGCGAACCGTTCTCAAACTCTGAGCCTTTCTCAAGAACACACTGCGGCACCTGTGACGTCACTCGCAGTGCAGCCTGCCACTTGCACACCTGCCTACTAGTAGCTCACTACAGCCTGTAGTATGGTACTACACTGAAGTTCAGTCATTGACAGTACTGCTAATTTGATCATTATATTTGACGACATGGAAGTTCGACATGAAGCCTATTACACGGCATCGCTGACGCTGATAACTTTCATTGCTGGTCAGTACCAGGCCAGGTATCACAATCACGGAACGTACACTGGGTATCAGTGATAAGTGATCAGGTGCCAGGTGCATAGCCTCAGGATAGCTCAGCAAGACCTTAAGAGGTATGGGATGGTCACACTGACATCCTAGACATGATGTAGGACGACAAGTTGATATGACAGGCTCACCCTACTATGGACACTTCCATATGCACCAGAATGTTACAACTGCTGCTGTGCTGTCAGTGTGATTGCTGAAACTTCACCACTGGCCGAAAACTCAATTCTGTGTCTCACAACAAGTCTGAACAAGTGTTTCCCCAAAGATCAGGAACAGCATTTGACAAACTGACATCTGCACCAAGTGAAACACAACCACCAGTGAAACAGACTTCTGCTGCTGTGGCTCACTCACAGCACATCAGCACAGCTGCAACCTGACGACACCTTACGACTGGTTCATGTATGTGCTGGTGTCAATGCTAGCTGGCAAGGGCTTGATATCAACGTCGAAGCGCTCCTGCACTTTGTTCAACGTATCACTGTCTGCCTCTGTGCTGACGAAGGTAATGGCGAGACCCTTGGTTCCGAAACGACCAGCACGACCCACACGATGGAGGTATGTGTCTGCACCATTGCCGTGACGCTCATCTGTCACAGGCATGTCATAGTTGATGACGATGTTGACGCGCTCAACATCAATACCACGGCCCACCAGATCAGTAGCAACCAGGATGCGAACCTGCATTGCATGAAGGATAATACTACGTTTGAATACCATGAAAACAATCGGCGTAGAGAGGTGCCAAGCAGTGTACAGTGCCTGGGCTAAAGCAAGCTGGTCATAGATAGCAGAACGTCAACCTACGTCACCAGCTTGCCTCACCTGGTTCTCCTTGAACTGCTTGTAGACCTCCAAACGCTTCTCCTGTGGCATGCCAGCATAGATGCACACACTAGGGAAGTTGCACTCATTCAGCAACTGGTTCAGCGTCTTGGCACGCTGCACGCTCTTCACAAAGATGACAACCTGATCACACAACAGTCAAAGAGTGAGTCGCAAAGCTCCGTCTTCTTATCTTGCTGCAGCTGCAAGTAGAGACCATGCACGCACACAGCAGCTTTATGACACCAACCTGACAAATTCACATACATACAGGCTCCAGCAATTTCACTTTGCACCACAGTGACTGTCATCAAGCACACTGCACAAACGCTTTGTACCTGGTTGAAGTCCAGCGCATCAAGCAGATCTGTCAGCTTCCTGTTCTTCTCCTCCTCATGCAGCATCACATAATGCTGCACCAACCCGTGAAGTGTCAGCTTGCTCTCATCATCAACATAGATCTCTGCTGGCTACAACACAGAACAAAACATGGCAGAAGCAGCAGCAGGGACAACATGAGATCCAAAGTACTCGACGTTGTATAACTCATTCCACACTGCCTGTGTCTGCTGAAGAGCTGACTGCTGGTTAGGTCCGCTGCTGCTGTGCTTGCTGGAGCAGGCATGTCATGTTGGCTGTCCACAACAGCACATACCAGCAGAGGCACAGCAACCACATGCAGGACATCGCCGGCAGACAGCAACCCAAGACAGCGACGAGCAGCACAGAGCATCACCAACACAGACTGGGCTTCCAACTAGACAAGGGCTGCCGACTGAGGCAACGTGTGCACATGATGAACAGACCAACATAGGAGGTGGCAGGTGAAGCTCATTGGATCACCATCCTGGTGCCCCTTCCAGCCTCCGGAGCGACATGGAGTGGCATGTGACACCTCCACACATCTGGCGCCAGGCAACTGGCCAAACGGCTGAAACTGATATACTGCATCATGATTTCATTGGCACTGTACTTATTCTGGCACTGACTGCGATGCCAGTAGATGCTGAAGCAGCCTACTGGGTACAGCTTGCTGTGCTATGCCACCATGCAATGCTTGTACCCAGCTTCCGAGCAGAGATGCTCGACTGGTGTTGCCAGAACAGCTATTGCTGGCATAGTACTTGCACAGTGAAGCTGCGGTTGCTGAAACACAGTGGATCTAGTGCTAAGGCTGCAGCTAACGGGAACTGCTGTAGAGTCCACTTGACAGCTTTGTTCCTTGCAGGGACGCACTTTGTTCATGAACTTCTTGCACACTGCACGGATGTCCTTTGCAAGGGTGGCTGAGAACATCATGACCTGCTTGTCATGGGGTGTTTCCTTGAAAATAGCCTGGACATCACCACGCATGTCTGCACACAAGCGTCACAGCCAAAACAAATGCAGGGACACGTTTGAGCAAGGAGGCGGTTGTCAATGTACCATGACATTGAACACATGGAGATGCACAGATGGGCTTACAGAAACGAGCACCCTAAGCGCAGCAGGGTGGAGTATCAGCTGGTGTGGAAACAACTGGGCAGGCAGCCACAAGCAAACATACTAGGTGTGCAACCCTAGGTGTGCAACAGTCTTACCAAGCTTCTCCAGCACCTTGTCACACTCATCGATGACGAAGAACTTGATCTGTTTGAGGTTCAAATCCTTCTCAAGGGCCAGCTGCACAACAGAAAAGCAACACAAGACCGTTAGCCTGAGACCCCAGGATGCCCTACAGGATGCAGCAAGGCCGACTGCCTATCAATAAACCAGAAAACACCCTGCCAAATGGGTGAGCTGATGGCAGCTGATGTAAGCATTGCTGATTGCATTGCAGACATACCTGCTTGATTCTGCCTGGTGTGCCAACCACAATATCTGGGCACTTGTCCTCATTCTTCAACATCTCCCTTTGTGCCTTGATGTCCATTCCACCAAAGAAGTTGCCCACCTTCACACCCAGAGGCTTACCAAAACGTTCAAACTCGCGGCAAATCTGCATGAAGAGAGTTAGGTAAGTTGCATGAACTGAGCACAGCAAAGGGCATCAGGCAACAAAGGCACTGTACCTGGAAAGCCAGCTCGCGAGTATGGCAGAGAACCAGTGCCTGCGCTACTCCCTTCTTTGGCTCCAGGTTCTGCAGGATGGAGATCACAAACACTGCTGTCTTGCCCATGCCTGATTTCGCCTGACACAAGATGTCTTGACGCATCATAGCCTGCGGGATGGCTTCGTGCTGGACTGCGCGGCATAACGAAACAAAGTGAGTGATGTACCAGTGCATGCAGCCAACTGCGCTGCTTCAGAAACTTACCTTCTGAGGGGTGCTCAAATCCACAACGCTGGATGGCGTCAAACAGAGGCTCCTTCAGCAGCATGTCTTTGAAGCTGGTTGAATGGATGCCCACATATCCCTTCTTGCCAGCATCTGCTTTTGCTGCACCTGCTCCCTGCTCTGCGTTCTCCTCCTCCTCATAGTCGAGCAGTTCCTCATTGTCAGCCATAGTGCTTATCGACACAACAACAAGAAGATCACAAACTCAACACCAGCTGCCTTGAGGACACACAGCTCGCGAGAAACACAGCTGACCCTTACAGGTGCACGCGATATGCAATGTGTCAACTGTGAGCTTCCCGCGTCAAGTCCTTCACTTTTGCCCGTAGCTGGGTTTGCGGTTCAGCCAAGCTTTTGTCCTGTTGTAAACAGCTAGCTGCACACGTGCCTCTGATAAAACTTTCTTGACTTTCAAACCACCAGGAGCTTGTTTGCCCACTCTGAGCGTTATGTTGCAGATGCGGATGTCGCCCCAGGTTTAGGTTTACAGCCATCACTGTATCAGCCTGGTGCGATTGCATAGCAAGAGGCTAACAGGAGTGCTGATCGCAGGTTCTAGCTCCTCAACTAATTGCACTACGCCAACTGTCAATGACATGGCATGCTGCTGCTGCAACCTGCTTGTTCCTGTGCTTTCTCATGCCCTTGACTTTGCCTCCTGCGCCTGCCTGCTCCAACACTGCAGCAGTAACCGGTAGTGTAGCAAGCTTTGAAAGTACTGCAGCAAGCTTGCCAACATCCTGCTCCTTGGGCATGTTTGTCTTTTGCAGCGCAGCTGCATCCTGTACTGCTGCATCAACTATTAACCTTATCACTACAGCCAACCCCTGTTCCTTGATACTACTTATTGCTGGCAGGTCTAACCAACTCTGGGCCGACTTGATTGCAGATACCAACTGCCTCAAGGCTGCACTATGTTCTGCAGCCGTCATTCCAGGCTTGTGAAGAGTAGACTCAAGGGAAGCAGCCAGCACTGCTGTGTTCTCCTTGTCAGCACACTGCAGGTGCTTGTTGCTAATAATGACATCTGCTAGCTTCCTCTGCCTAGCTGAGCGAACATCATCTGTAAGAACAGACGAGTGGCTGGAAGCCTGCAACAGCAGAAGCAGTAGCAAAATGGTAGTGCTTGGATGCACACTGCCTGGAGCTCCAGATTGGATCATGCTATGCCTATGCGCCCTGTAGGCACAAACGATAGTGTGCCATGTTGCAGACGTCATACTGCCGTAGCCTGGTTTTCCTGCACAATCAGGCAGGCCTTACTAGATTGACATCGTCACTCAGGCGAAGACACCTTCACACTGAGAACATGGGACATTCAGCTGTGCCGCAACACCATGACTTACAACTGCCAACTTGGTGAGCGTTACTGGTGCCAGCAACGGCAGCTGATCAAACATGTCGAAACAGCGCATATCCTGTGCACACCTGCTTCTTCCTGGCAGCCAGCAGTTTTCCAAACGCATCATCTCCATCAGCTGGCTGCTGCTGCCTGTCATGCTGCCGCTCAGCTTTTGCCATAGCCGACAAAAATGCATCAGTAGCATCAATCTGGGTTGCTCCTTGTTTGCCTTTCACTCCTTGAGCTACAGCTGCAGCCTTTGCCACTGCCGCTGCAACTGCTCCAGTCAGCCCATGGCTGTGGCCAAGCTCAACATCAGAGTCAACTTCTTCTGCAGACAGACGGTTATCATTACTTTTCCCAAATGGCATGCAGTGCACAGCAAGTGTGATGGGGTATGCAACTACCTGCCGTGAAAGCCGCATGTTAAGCAATTTGCGTTCAACTGCATGTACAGGCAAACCCATCTAGACAGGCTCTCAAGCTCACCTAATTGTGCTTCGTCACTGTCACTAGCTGCAGCATCCCACATGTCAGCCAGCACATCACCATCCTCCTTCTTCTGTCTTTTATTGCTGTATCCTGCCTTGCTGAAACGCCGTTGTAACAGCTCCGTCTCTTTGTCTTTGAGCTGCTGGACAGAGGCTGCAAGGATACTTGGATTGTCGCAGTAGTCACAACACCTTTTCTTTGTGAACAGAGCAGCAGCTGCAGAAAATGGTGGCTGACCTGTTGAACCTGCTAATCGTCCTACTGGAGTCTTGCTAGCTACATGGTGGTGCTGGCTGCTGTGCAGGTCTTCCCCAAAGTGGTTCAACAGGCGAGCTCGCCTGCATCCCAGCTGTGTGCACAGGTCAACCACACCGCCAAAGGCCCTCAGAGCCGACGCTGCAACAGCATCAGTTGCAGTATCTTCTGCACAGTCATGCTTTGCTGCTGCTGCTGCTGTTTGAGCCGCCTTCTTGTGCTTGCGAGCTTCCTTCTTCTCTGCGTCTTTTTGCAAGATGTAGTTCATGCGCCTGCATACGAGAACAAGCCTTGTCTGCTTGGTGTGCCGTCCTGCTCTGGTATGTATCAGAGGTATCAAGAAAACTGGATAGCTTGATCTACAGACCTACAGCACCTACTGTGGGATCACTAGAGGAGGTCCTGCTAAAGCCAACAGTATTGAACTTGGTGCCAGAGCAGCAGACTATTGCAGATGACCAAGCACACTGCAGCAATGTCATGCCCTACCGCACCTTGCATCTTCTATGCTGTAGAATAACACTGAGCGAGCTGGTGCACCATTTCTGCCAGCACGGCCACTTTCCTGGTAGAAGGCCTCCACAGTCCTGCAGACACCAACCAGCAATGGGTCACATTGCTCAGCAGAGAGCACGACATGCCACAGACATGACATCTGACAGTGCCATATATTGATCAACCAACCAAGTGATCAGATCTTAACGCTGGTGCCTGGCATTGTCCGTGTTATGCCCATTAATCTCTGCAGCAGCTGGATTGGTCAGCGTCACTGACGTAAACCTGCATCAGCAGGAACACATGATGTTGGCTAACAGCTGGTTTCTACTCGGAATTCAACTTGCCCTCCTGTCTGCTCACCTGGGAAGGTTGTAGTGCACCACCAGTTCAATGTCACCTAGATAAGGGAAAGCAGCAACATAGCATGGGTGGTAAAACCCATAGATAATTGACACAGTCTGCAGGGCAAACTGCATGGGTAATCAAGCAGCCGGTTGCACCCACATGCAGACTTACACCACAGCCAACCAAGCATCAGCGTAGTTGTGAGTCACCAGTAAGTGACAACTATGTGACATCTACTGGGCAAGTTCGCTCAACCGCTTTATCTTACCTTTGTCGACTCCCATACCAAAGGCCACGGTGGCCACCACCGCTTGCAGCTGCCCATCTCTCCACTTCTGAAGCACCTTCTCCCTCTGTGCATCAGGCATGGCTGCGTGATACCCAGCCACTGCAACACCAGCATTGCTGAGCCTCCTCACCAGTGTATCGACAGTACTGCGCTTCAGAGCATATACAATGCTCACTGGACCTCTTCTGCCTTGGCTTCGACTACTGTTGCTGTTTGCATCAGCATTTGTGGTCAAAGGCTCTCCCTGCTGAGGCTGCTCATGATGCTGTTGTTTGAACGTACTGGCTGATGTGTCCTCTGTCAAAAGCTGAAGTAACTGCTGATATCCTACAATGTCTACATCTGTTGCCTCTTCACTGAGGTCATCATCAGATTTCCCTAAGCTGCTCATAATACTCTGCTTGCCTGTGCATTTGTGCGCCTCTGACTCTGCAGGTTGCAGGTCTAGGTATACTACTGCATAGTGTATGTTGGGTCTGTTGAAGCTGGCCATGAGCCTGACTGGCTTATACATATGAAGCTGTTGAATGATATCTTCCTGGACCTGGAGTGGAGACAAACATGTGTGTTGGTCTGGCCAAATATCCTGCCATGCCACAAAAAGACCGCTGACAATAAGCATTCTGCAGCTCATCACTTATGCTGGCAATGCGGTGGCACATACACACACAGTACAGCTGCTCTACGAGACCAAAGCAGGCGGGCATTCCGACAGACTGTCAGAGTGCCGCACTTATACTTTGGACAGTGTGTCAGTGGTGCAGAGGAGCTGGCACACCATACCTGTGCAGTTGCAGTAGCAGTGAGTGCTATGCATGGCAGTCCCTGAAGTTGACTCCTGAGAGCTGCCAACTTCCTGTATGTAGGTCTGAAGTCATGACCCCAGCTGCTGATACAGTGGGCTTCATCAACAGCAAGAA
>JARWLF010000964.1:0-12038 GCA_029853055.1 Scenedesmus sp. KT-U | reverse complement strand
CCCCCCCCCCCCCGCCCCCCCCGCCCCCCCCGCGGGGCTTGGGTCCGCGGGGCGCCGGTGGCCCGGGGGGGCCCCCCCCCCCCCACGCCCGGCTGGCCGGCGATCCAGCGGAAGCTGCGTTCCGGCTGCGGCTCGGCGAAGGAGACGCTCACCTCCCACCGGTTCGACTGGTAGAAGGCGTGCTCCACCAGGATGCGCAGGCTGTCATAGATGAAGGCGGTGCCGACCAGCAGGGCCATGGCCAGCCCCAGCCCCAGGACCGTCAGCCCGGCCCGGACCGGCCGGCGGCCGATGTTGCGCAGGATCATCTGGGTCGGCGCATCCACCACCGGCCCAGGTCAATGCCGCCGCGGGTGAACAGCTCGGGTGCCGCCGGGGCCATCGCGACGGCCGGGCGCAGGCGGATGGCATGGCGCAGTGCCGCCCAGACGCCGGCCAGGCTGGCCGCCAGCCCGGCGCCTGCGCCCAGCAGCAGGCCCGGCAGGCTGAACCGGTTCTCCAGCACGGGGAAGCGGTAGAACTCCGCATACAGGCTGTTCATGCCGGTGGCGAACCAGTAGCCGGCGCCGGCTCCCACCACGATCCCGGCCAGGCCCAGGATGATGGCGTGCATGGCGTAATGCGCCGCCACCTCCTGGTCGGTGTAGCCGAAGGCCTTCAGCAGGCCGATCTGCCCCCGCTCCAGCTCGATCCGGCGACGCAGCACGGTGGACAGCAGGAAGGCCGCCACGCCCAGGAACACCGGCGGCAGCACCAGCCCGATCACCCGCAGCTGGGTGAACTCCCCCTCCAGGAAGGCGTGGCTGGGCTGGTCCTCCCGCCCCACCACGTCCAGCGCGCCATAGGGGGCCAGCAGCCGCTCCACCTCCGCCCGCACGGCGGCGGGGGAGGCGTCGGCGGTCAGGCTGGCGACGATGTCGTTGACCGCGCCTTCCAGATCGACCGCGGCGGCCAGCGGCTTGCGGCCCATCCACAGGACGGCGAAGCGTCGGGCATCGGGCACGAACCCGCCCGGCGGCACCGTGAGGATGTATTCGGGCGACAGGGCCGTGCCGACGATGGTGAGGGTCAGCAGCCGACCGCCGGCGATGGCCCGCACCCTGTCGCCAAGCGCCAGCCCGTTCGCCTGGACGAAGCTTTCCAGCGCGATCACCTCCTGCGGGCGGCCGCTCTCCGGCCAGCGGCCGCTACGCAGGACGACGCGGTTCAGGGCCGCCTCCGGTCGGTCGGGCAGGGACACCAGCCGGCTCACCGCTGGCTGGTCCAGCCCCGGCAGGTCCACCAGCGCGCCATGGACGATCCCCCTCTGCTGCCTGGACGCCGGGGATGTCGGCCACCTGGTCCACCATGGCGGCGGGCGCGCGGCGGACGGTGGCGAACAGGTCGGCGAAGCGGGAGGTGGCGTAGTAGCGCTCCTGCGCGTCGCGCAGCGATTCCAGGGTGGAAAAGGCCATGACCGTCAGTGCGATGCCGCAGGCCAGCACCAGCGCGATGGCGGCGTACTGGGCCAGGTTCTGGCCCAGGTCGCGCAGCAGCTTGGCGGTCAAGGGTCGCATGGCCCGGCCCCTACCAACTGATCTCGGCCGCGGGGCTGCGGGTGGCGTTCACCCGGTTCTCCACCACCCGGCCGTCGCGCAGGGTGATGACCCGGTGGGCCATGGCGGCGATCCCGGCATTGTGGGTGATGACCATCACCGTGGTCCCGAACTCCGCGTTCACCCGCGCCAGCGCCTCCAGCACGCCGATGCCGGTGCGGCTGTCCAGCGCGCCCGTCGGCTCATCGCACAACAGCACCTCCGGCCGCTTGGCGATGGCGCGCGCAATGGCGACCCGCTGCTGCTGGCCGCCGGACAGCTGTGCCGGGAAATGGTCCAGCCGGTCGGCCAGCCCCACCAGCCCCAGCGCCTCGGCCGGGGAAAGGGGCTGCTCCGCGATCTCCGTCACCAGGGCCACGTTCTCCCGCGCCGTCAGGCTGGGCATCAGATTGTACATCTGGAAAATGTAGCCGACATGGTGCCGGCGGTAGCGGGTCAGCTCCCCCTCCGACATGGCGGTCAGTTCCCGGTCGCGGAACCAGGCGCGGCCCGAGCTGGGCGTGTCCAGCCCGCCCAGGATGTTCATCAGGGTGGATTTGCCGCTGCCCGACGCGCCCAGCAGCACGACGAAGCTGCCCCGCTCGACGGAGAGGTCCACGCCGCGCAGCGCGTGCACCTCCACCTCACCCATGCGGTAGGTCTTGCCCAGCGCATCGGTCCGGAATTCAGGCAGCTCCGCCATGAAGTCCCCGACAGTGGTTTGCGTCGCCGGGGAGGGTAGGGAGGACGGGGGCGGTCGCCAAGTCAATTACCGGTGCGGGCGCAAGGTTTGATCCAGGTCAGCGGACCTTGGATCACAGCCCCGCCTGCAGCCCGCGCACGAACTCCGTCATGCCGACCTGGCGGCGGCGCTTCAGGCGCTCGGCGGTCAGGATGGCGCGCACCTGTTCAACCGAGCGGTCCACGTCGCGGTTGACGATGACGTAGTCGTACTCGAACCAGTGGCTCATCTCGTCATTCGCCTTGGCCATGCGCCGGGCGATCTCCTCCGCCGAATCCTGGGCGCGGGTGGTCAGGCGGCGCTCAAGCTCCCGGGCGCCGGGGGGCAGGATGAAGATGCTGACCAGGTCGTCGCGGGCGGATTCGGCCAGCTGCTGGGTGCCCTGCCAGTCGATGTCGAACAGCACGTCCTTGCCGGCCTTCAGCGCCTCCTCCACCGCCGCCTTGGGCGTGCCGTAGTAGTTGGAGAAGACCTTGGCATGCTCCAGCAGTTCCCGCCGGTTCACCATCAGCTGGAAGTCGGTGGGCTCGATGAAGAAATAGTCCTGGCCATGCACCTCCCCCGGACGCTTGGCGCGGGTGGTCACGGACACGGACATGGACAGGTTGCCGTCGGTCGCCAGCATCCGCTTGCAGATCGTCGTCTTGCCCGCCCCGGAGGGGGATGAGAGGACCAGCATAAGGCCGCGGCGGTGGATCTCCGTCGGGAACTGGTCGGGGGCGGCGGCGGTGGCGTCGGACATGGGAAGCTGTGCCTGATGGTCTGGGGTGGTCTGGTGGAATATCAATGGGGGCAGGTGCTTACTCGATGTTCTGCACCTGCTCCCTGAACTGTTCGATGGTGGCCTTCAGCTCCAGCCCGATACGGGTCAGCTCCACATCCGCGGATTTGGAGCAGATGGTGTTGGCCTCCCGGTTGAACTCCTGGCAGAGGAAATCCAGCCGCCGGCCGACAGCGCCGCCCTCCGTCAGCATGCCGCGGGCCTGGGCGATGTGGGCGCGCAGGCGGTCCAGCTCCTCCCGCACGTCGGCCTTGGCAATCAGCAGCGCCGCCTCCTGCGCCAGCCGCTCCTCCGGCAATGCCGGGACGGCGTCCAGCAGGGCGGCCAACTGGGTGCGCAGCTTGGCGCGCAGGGCGTCCGGCTGAAGGGCGGCGGTGGCGGCGGCCGCGTCCGTCAGCCGGGTGATGCTGTCCAGATGGCCCAGCAGAACAGCCTGCATGTGGGCACCTTCGGCGGCGCGGGCGTGGGCCAGGTCGGCGACGGCGCGGGTGAGGGTAGCGGTGATGGCGGCCTCCAGCTCCGTCCGCTGCTCCTCCGTCTCCTGCGCCTCCTCCGCCTCGATGATGCCGCGGATGGCCAGCAGGGCGTCCAGCCGGGGAGGGGCGGCACCTTCGCCCTCGATCTCCCGCGCCAGGGCCAGCACGTCGCGCAGCAGGTCGCGGTTCAGGCGCAGCGCGGTCGTCTGGGTGGTGCGGGTGACGTTCAGCGCGACATTGACGCTGCCACGGCGGATCAGCTTCGCCACCTCCGCCCGGGCCACCCCCTCCACCGCGTCATAGCCCGAGGGGAGGCGGCAGCGCACGTCCAGCGCGCGGCCGTTCACGCTCTTGATCTCCACCGTCCAATGGGCCGTCGCGGTGCGGCCATCGGCGCGGGCGAAGCCGGTCATGCTGGCGATGGGGGCAGGGCGGGGGGAGCTGTTGGCGGGCACCGCGATCTCGGCTACTGCTGTGGGGGCGACCGGGCATGGCGGCGGGTCGCCGAAGGGTTGGGGCGTTATAGCCCCGATGGGGAAGGGCAACAAGGTGTCGCGCCGGTGCCGGCGGGCGTGGAAGGAACGATATGCGCGATCCAGGCTGCATCCTGATCACCGGCGCCTCCAGCGGGATCGGGGAGGCGCTGGCCCAGCACTATGCCGGGCCGGGACGGCGGCTGCTGCTGACCGGGCGGGACGGGGAACGGCTGGCCGGGGTGGCGGCGGCCTGCCGGGCGGCGGGGGCGGATGTGGTGGCGACCACCATCCCCGTCACCGACCGCGACCCCTTCGCCGCCTGGCTGCTGGCCCAGGACGATGCCCGGCCCGTCGACCTGGCGATCGCCAATGCCGGCATCTCCGCCGGCACCGGCAACGGGGGCGAGACGGAGGCGCAGGCGCGGGCCATCTTCGCTACGAACCTGGACGGGGTGATGAACACCATCCACCCGCTGATCCCCCGCATGGCGGGACGACGGCGGGGCCAGATCGCGCTGATGGCATCGCTGGCCGCGTTCCGCGGCCTGCCCGGCGCACCGGCCTATTGCGCGTCCAAGGCCGCGGTCCGGGTGTATGGGGAGGCGCTGCGCGCCGATCTGGCGCGGCAGGGCGTGGCCGTCAATGTGATCTGCCCCGGCTTCGTGCGCAGCCGGATGACGGCGGTGAACCGCTTCCCCATGCCCTTCCTGATGGAAGCGGACGCGGCGGCGCGGTTGATCGCCGGGCGGCTGGCCGCCAACCGCCCGCGCATCGCCTTTCCCTGGCCGCTCTGGGCCGCGGTATGGATGCTGGCGCTGCTGCCCCCGTCCTGGACGGACGGGCTGCTGGCCCGGGCGCCGCGCAAGGGGTAGGGGGCCTGGCCCGGGCGGTCAGGCGTCCCGCTTGCGGGTGAAGCCCCAGACATGGGCCGGCGGGATGTTGGCCAGGGTAAAGCCCAGCCGCTTGCCCTGGATGCCCAGTGCCTGGCGCTTGACCGGGGAGCGGGCGGCGTAGGTGTAGGCGAGGAAGCGCCGCCCCTCCGGCATGATGCTGAAGATGCCGTCCACGATCTGGCGCTGCGCCTCCATCGGGATCAGGATCATCGGGATGCCGACGACCACCGTGCCCACCTTGCCGATGTGCTGGGCCGGCAGCAGGTCGCGGATGTTGCGCACATCGCCCTGGATGACGTTCACGTCGGGGAACTGACGCCGCAGATAGGCCACCAGCTCCTTGTCCATCTCAACCGTATAGAGCCGGGACGGCGGAACGCCCGCGTCCAGCAGGGCGCGGGTGATGGAGCCGGTGCCGCCGCCATATTCCACCACCACCTCATCCTGGTCCCGCTGCACGAAGCTGGAGATCAGGTTCGACAGGGCCGGGCCCGACGGGGTGATGGATGCGACCGCGAGAGGGTTGGCTAACCAACGGCGAAGGAACAGTAGGGCCGGGTTCTGCGGCTTCGCAGCCGTCCTAGCCTCGACACGGTCCAGCGGCATCGCGGATTGACCTCTCATGGATGGGATGGATCGGGCGGGTGGTGCAGAGATGGCATGGGACGGTGGGCATTGCAATGCTTCGCCCCACGCGGTCCGGTCCGGGCACTTGAACCCGTGAACGGCGGAAACGTTCCCACCTTTCCGTGACGGTCAGGTTGCAGTCTTGTCAAGGCGAGGTTTCAGCCATGGCCTGTTCCAGCTGTTCCGACAGCTCCAGCCACTGCGACTCGACATCCTCGATCTGCTTCTCCAGTGTCCCCAGCTCGATCTGGAGCTGCGTCACCTTGTCCGGGGGGCCGGAATAGATCGCCGGGTCGGCCATGCGCGCGGACAGCTCATCCCGCTTGGCGGTCAGCTTGGACAGCTTCTTCTCCGTCTCCTCCACCTTGCGGCGCAGGGGCGCGGTCTGGGCGCGCAGCTCGGCGGCGGCGCGCCGCTCATCCTTGCGCTCCTCCTTCGACTTCGCCTCCCGCGCCTCCGCCTTGGCGGCGCGTGAGGCGGCGCGGGAGCGGTCGAGCAGCAGCTTCTTGTAATCCTCCAGGTCGCCGTCATACGGCCTGGCGGTGCCGTCGGCGACCAGGATCAGCCGGTCGGCCGTCAGCTCGATCAGGTGGGGATCGTGGCTGATGACGATGACCGCGCCCTCATAGTTGTTCAGCGCCTCCACCAGCGCGTCGCGGCTGTCGATGTCCAGATGGTTGGTCGGCTCGTCCAGCATCAGGATGTGCGGGGCGTCCCGGGTCATCATGGCCAGCAGCAGCTTCGCCTTCTCACCACCCGACAGGCTGCCGATCTTCGTCTCCGCCTTCTGCTGGCCCAGGCCGAAGCGGCCCAGATGGCTGCGGATCTGGGTGGGGTTCGCCTGCGGCATGATGGTGGCGAGCTGCTGGATCGGGGTCCAGTCCAGCGTCAGCTCATCTGTCTGGTGCTGGGCGAAGTAGCCGACGCGCAGCTTGGCCGACCGCTTCACCTCACCCGCCATGGCGCCAAGCTTGCCGGCCAGCAGCTTGACCAGCGTGGACTTGCCGTTGCCGTTGGCGCCCAGCAGGGCGATGCGGTCGTCGCTGTCGATGCGCAGCCCCAGGTTCCGCAGCACCACCCGGTCGCCATAGCCGACCGACACACCATCCAGATTGATCAGCGGCGGCGGCAGCTCATCGGGGGAGGGGAAGTCGAAGCTGGTCTCCTGATCCTCCACGATGGTGATGCGGGGGCCCAGCCGCTCGATCGCCTTGATGCGGCTCTGCGCCTGCCGGGCTTTGCTGGCCTTGGCGCGGAACCGGTCGACGAAGCTCTGCAGGTGCTTGCGCTGCGTCTCCTGCTTGGCCGCCTGCGCCTTCAGCAGCTCCAGCTGCATGGCGCGGGTGCGGGCGAAGGTATCGTAATTGCCGGAGTAGGAGGTGAGCTTCAGCCGATCCAGATGCACGATGGTGGTCGGCACCTTGTTCAGCAGCTCCTTATCATGGCTGACGATGATCATCGTGCGCGGGTAGTTGCGCAGATACTCCTCCAGCCACAGTGTCGCCTCCAGGTCCAGGTGGTTCGTCGGCTCGTCCAGCAGCAGCAGGTCGGGCTCGGTGAAGAGCACCGCGGCCAGGGCCACGCGCATGCGCCAGCCGCCGGAGAAATCGCTGCACGGGCGCGCCTGCGCCTCGGCATCGAAGCCCAGGCCGGACAGGATGCGCGCGGCGCGGCTTTCGGCCGAATGCGCCTCGATATCCACCAGGCGGGCGTGGATGTCGGCGATGCGGCCGGGGTCGGTCGCCGTCTCCGCCTCCGCCAGCAGGCTGGCCCGCTCCGTATCCGCGGCCAGCACCGTCTCCAGCAGGGAGCGGCTGTCGCTGGGGGCTTCCTGCCGGACCCAGCCCATGCGCGCGCCACTGTTCAGGCGGATGTCGCCGGCGTCCGGCTGCAGTTCGCCCGCGATCAGCTTCAGCAGGGTGGACTTGCCCGTGCCGTTGCGCCCGATCAGGGCGACGCGGTGGCCATCGGGGATGGTGACGCTCGCCTGGTCCAGCAGCATGCGGCCGGCGATACGGAAGGTAAGGTCGTTGATCTGCAGCATGCGCGCGTCATACCATGGCTCCGCCCGGTGCCAAAGGCCGCGTCCCATGGGGCGGGAGCGGGCCCCCCATGCACACCGGCGGCCGGGGACCGGGTCATCCGGAACGGGGTGCCGATGGGAGCACCCCGGACGGCGCAACGCTGCCTTTCATGTCAACGTGGTAAAATCGCGTTGCCCGGGGGCCGGTCGGCGGTTATAAGCACGCCCACATTTTCCAGGTTCCCAGGAGACATTCATCATGGCCGTCGAACGGACGCTGTCCATCGTCAAGCCCGACGCGACCCGCCGTAACCTGACCGGCAAGATCAATGCCCGGTTCGAAGACGCCGGCCTGCGCATCGTCGCGCAGAAGCGGATGCGCCTGACCAAGGAGCAGGCCGAGAAGTTCTACGAGGTCCATGCCGAGCGCCCGTTCTATGGCGAGCTGGTGTCCTTCATGATCTCCGGCCCGGTCGTCGTGCAGGTGCTGGAGGGTGAGAACGCCGTCGCGAAGAACCGCGAGATCATGGGCGCCACCAACCCGGCCAACGCCGCCCCCGGCACCATCCGCAAGGACTTCGCCGAGAGCATCGAGGCCAACAGCGTGCACGGCTCCGACAGCCTGGAGAACGCCGCCCGCGAGGTCGCCTTCTTCTTCAGCGAGTGCGAGATCGTCGGCTGATCCATCAGCCCGGTTTCGGAGAGTTCGAGAAGGCCGTCGGGGCGACCCGGCGGCCTTTTTCGTTGGGCGCTGTGCGGTCGTGTCATTGCACTTGGCTAACTTGATCATCCTGGCCGAACGCGCCATTCTTGAAGTCGACCTGGAGGTGGCTGTGCGGCAGGTGACCATTCATGCAGCGAAGACCCAACTCTCCAAGCTGATCGAGGCAGCTCTGGATGGGGAGGAGGTTGTCATCGCCCGGCGGGACAAGCCGGTCGTCCGCCTGGTTCCCGTACACCAGGGCCGGTTCAAGATTGGGATCCTGGAAGGTAAGCTGGGAGAAGGCCCGGATTTCTTCTCCCCCTTGCCGAGCGATGAGCTTGATCGTTGGGAAGGCGGACCTTGATAGCGGTCCTCTTGGACACCCATGCCTGGGTGTGGAGCCTGACACGAGATATCCGCCTGTCGCGGACGGCTCTCGCGGTAATCGAGGATACGGAGAAGATTCTGGTCAGCCCGATCAGCTTTTTCGAAATCTCCCAGAAGGTACGGCTTGGGAAATGGCCGGAGATGGAGCCGTACGTCGACCATCTGGCGGAGATACTGGTGCAGCAGGGCGGCGTTTCCGCCGGCTTGGAACCGGCCACCTGTGTCGTAGCCGGCCAGATGGAATGGGCTCACCGTGATCCGTTTGACAGGCTGATCGCCGCGACGGCCCTTCATCTGGGTGTGCCGCTGATTTCAGCCGATCCGGTCTTCGACGGCGTTGTCATGCGGGTCTGGTAGCAGCCGCGCCCAAGAAAAAAGCCGCCGGAGCGCGCCCCGGCGGCTTTCGTGATTCTACGGGTACTCTGGCGCTGCGGTCAGAGCTTGCCCAGCATCGCGGCGATGGCGACGACGATGAAGCCCAGCACCATGAAGAAGGCGGCATAGCCCCAGCCGACAAAGAACTGCAGCAGGAACATCAGCAGCACCAGCAGCACGCAGATGGTGCTGATCACGAGGAAGCGGGTGAAGCCCACCCAGCCCTCGGCATGCTCACGGACCAGCTTGTCGCTGGCGGCAGTGTTGTCGTGACCGGCCATTGTCTCTTACCCCTGGAGTGGACCCTTTGTAGTGGGTTTAAGCAGTCGACCCCGCCCTTGCAAGGGGCGACATGCGGTTCGGCGTTCGAATGATTGTGGAAAACAGCTTTCCCGTCCCAGCCGTCAGGCCGGTGGGTTGATGGCGGGCGGGGGGGCGCCCGACCGCTCCTCCACCAGCGCCCGGGCGCCATCGACGCGCACCCGCCCCTCCGCGATCAGGCGCACGGCAAGCGGGTAGAGCCGGTGCTCCTGCGCCAGCACGCGTTCCGCCAGCACTTCTTCGGTGTCGGTGGTGAGGACCGGCACCGCGGCCTGGGCGATGATCGGCCCCTCATCCATCTCCGGCCGGACATAATGGACGGTGCAGCCATGGAAGCGCACCCCGGCGTCCAGCGCGCGGCGATGGGTGTCCAGCCCCTTGAAGGAGGGCAGGAGGGAGGGGTGGATGTTGATCAGCCTGTCGTGCCACCGTTCCACGAACCAGGGCGACAGCAGGCGCATGAAGCCGGCCAGGCAGACCAGCTGCACCCCGGCGCCCTCAAGCTCCGCCGTCATGGCCTGCTCGAAGGCGGGTTTGTCGGGATGGTCCTTGTGCCGGACGACGGCGGTCGGGATGCCGGCCATCCGCGCCCGCTCCAGCCCATAGGCGTCCGGCTTGTTGGACAGGACCAGCGCCACCTCCGCCGGAAAGGCGGGGTCGGATGCCGCGTCGATCAGGGCCTGGAGGTTCGATCCCCGGCCAGAGATCAGCACGCCCAGCTTCAGCCGCGCCATCCGTCCAGCCCCGTGATCCGCACCCGCTCCGCCCCGTCGGCGGCCTCCACGACCCGGCCGATCCGGGTCACGCTTTCCCCGGCGCCGGCCAGGATCGCCACCGCCTCATCCGCCCGGTCGGCGGGGCAGACCACAACCATGCCGATGCCGCAGTTGAAGGTGCGCGCCATCTCCTGCGGAGCGACGTTGCCGGTCTTCATCAGCCAGGTGAAGACCGGGGGCAGGGTCCAGCTGGCGGCATCCAGCTCCACGCCCGTGCCCTTGGGCAGCACGCGGGGAATATTCTCGATCAGGCCGCCGCCGGTGATATGCGCCAGCGCCTTCACCGTCCCGGCCTTCACCGCGGCCAGTACCGGCTTCACATAGATGCGGGTGGGGGTCAGCAGCGCCTCCCCCAGCGTGACGCCCGGATTCCAGGGGCAGGGGTCGGCATAGGACAGGCCGGAGACGCCCACCAGCTTGCGGACCAGGCTGTAGCCGTTGGAATGCACGCCCGAGCTGGCAAGCCCCAGCACGACGTCGCCAGCGGCCACCCCGTCGCCGGTCAGCACCCGCGTGCGCTCCACCGCGCCGACGGAAAAACCGGCCAGATCATAGTCGCCATCGGCATACATGCCGGGCATCTCCGCCGTCTCACCGCCCACCAGGGCGCAGCCAGCCTGACGGCAGCCCTCGGCGATGCCGGCGACGATGGCGCGGCCGGCGGCCACGTCCAGCTTGCCGGTCGCGAAATAATCAAGGAAAAGAAGCGGTTCCGCCCCTTGCACGACAAGGTCGTTGACGCACATTGCCACGAGATCGATACCGACGGTGTCATGCCGCCCGGCATCGATCGCGACCTTCAGCTTTGTCCCCACCCCATCCGTCGTGGACACCAGCAGCGGGTCCTGGAAACCGGCGGCGCGCAGGTCGAACAGGGCCCCGAACCCTCCCAACCCGGCGTCCGATCCGGGGCGGGCCGTGCTCTTGGCCAGCGGCTTGATCGCCTCGACCAGCGCATTGCCCGCATCGATGTCGACGCCGGCGTCCTTGTAGGAGTAGCTGTTCAAGGTATCCTCGCTTCTGGCATTAGCGGCGGCGGCTGGGCTAAAACGGCCTGTGCGACGTTATTCCATCGGGCGGCGCAGCCACGCGCCAGCCTGCCACTTCCCGGGGGCCGCCGGTTGAAACCGGCGCCGAACATAGCAAGATCGGAAGCCATTGCAATGCTGGTCCGCTGCAATCCCCTCCTGCGCATCGCCCCGTTCACCGCGGTTCTGCTGGCCTTGGCCGCGCCGCTGTCGGGCACGCCGGCCCAGGCGCAGGCTCCAGCAGGGGCGGAGGCCGCGGCGCCCGCGGGCATCTTCACCGTGGAACGGGTGCCGGTGGACGTCACCGCCGCCAATGCGGCGCTGGCCCGCGACCAGGCGATCGCCATGGCGCAGCGCGACGCGCTGGTCCGCCTGTTCGACAAGCTGACGCTGGATGAGGACAGGGTCCGTGTCCCCGACCTGGGTGCTGCGGAACTGGAACAGCTGGTGCAGAGCTTCGAGGTGGTGTCGGAGCGTGCCTCACCCGTGCGCTATGTGGCGGAGATCAATGTCAGTTTCCGGCCCGGTGCCGTGCGGGCGCTGATGCTGGCCAACGGCATCCGCTACGCGGAGGTGCAGTCCAAGCCGGTTCTGATCCTGCCGGTGGATGAGACGGGTGCGGAGCCCGTGCTGTGGCAGCAGGCCACGCCATGGCGCCGCGCCTGGGAGGATTTCCAGCCCCCGCCCGGCCTGCTGCCGGTGATCGTGCCCTATGGCGAAATCCAGGACGTGGCCGATATCGGCGCGGCAGAGGCGCTGGCCGGTGATGAACAGGCGATGCGCCGGATCGCCGACCGCTATGGCGCCGGTGCCGTCGCCGTGGCGCGGCTGGGGCTGCAGGGCGAACTGCATCCGC
>JARWLF010000963.1:0-18304 GCA_029853055.1 Scenedesmus sp. KT-U | reverse complement strand
GCTCGTGCAACATCGTGAATGCAGATACAATTGACACCAACATACAAACATTTGCTGCTTCTAAGGGGCCGCCACCCGAAGAAGAAGTTGGGACATGTAGCCTGCTGCCTTCTCTGCCAGTGATCCTGAGTAGTTACCTGTAATGAAGCAGCACTCTGTCGTTTGAGTAGAGTTGAGCATGCAAACAGTACCGAGCAGCAGTCTGCGATTGCGACAGACAGGAACCAACTGCAGGTGGTTTAGGCTGTGTAACAACAAGAGTTGGCAGTTTCCCCAACTGGGGCTACTATCAAGAGCTACAGACCTGTTCCTGCCTGACCATATGTACTGCTGCCAGCAGTCTGCTGGACATCACTTCGTCCTGTTCTGTCTGCTAGTAGAACAAAACCTTGTCAATAACAGAACCGAACTTCCTTGGCGACAGCCGCGCCACAGGTCGCCGTGCACTTTGGGAAAGCATAGTGAACAGAGGCCGGCGGTCAACGTCAGCCAGCTGCTTCGCGGACAGCAGTCGTTATGCTGCACCAGTACAAACATACAAAACTAGTAATTGTGTACAAAAGATGTGTACATCAGTGGCATTGCCAGCAGCGCTGGTCGACAGGAATGCTACAATAAGGACCTACTCAGCGGGCACGTTACCAACGATGTAAGTGCGCTGAAAACACTGTTCAAATGCAGATCAAGATTTCCACTTGCTTAGCTGGCTTGCTAGGCGTTCAAGTGACAACCTAGGGCCGTAGCACAGGGCTGTAGCGATCATTTGCTCCTTCTTGGGCACATAGGAGCATTGGCTTGAATTTGCCATCCCACCTTCCTGTTGCGTGATCCAGTCGTCAGTCAAATCACCAAGATGCTGGCAGCACAGACACGCACCGTGCGCCCCAGGGCATTCGGCAGCAAGGCAGCTGCCGCACCCAGGGCTGCTCGCGTTGTCGCCATGGTTAGTACCTTACTTTATTGTTCTTATATGCGCAATGGCGGCCTCGTCAAGCTAGTTGGAGTTGCGGCTCTTCAGCACAATCTGCTTCAATCACAGTATCGACCTCTTGCTCATTCGCTGTATAGTGCAGTCCACACCCTCCCGCTGACGCCGTAAGTTGTTTCTATACAGGCTGGCCGTCGCAACGATGTCAGCGACAGCTACGCAAAGGCCCTGGTGGAGCTGGCCGAGGAGAAGAATGTGCTAGAGCAGGTACACGCTGATGTGGACGCTGTGGCCGGTCTAGTCAAGGAGAACAAGAAGCTGGCAGGTAATCAGCAACATATGGCATTGGACTACAGTCAACAGCAGCTGCAGGGCAGTTGACCAGAAGACAGCAATGCGCCCCAGGAGGCTATGTCCAGGGAGCAATAGGGGCACGATGAGACAGTATCGTGTATACTGGTTGCACCAGCTTATTGGACAGACATCAAACAGCATTGCAGGAAGCGGAGTTCTGCTCGGGTCCAAAGAGACTCAATTCTGGCAGTTGACAAGCCAGGTCAACCAGCTGTGGCCATGAGAGTCCCCAGAGATCTGTGAGCTTGATGCAGAGTATCCAGTTAGGAGTGCCATAACCTCACCGTTACTAGCAGACATTAGCAGCTTGTGCAGTCCAGCAAGTGTCATTACCCAAGTGCAGCTTACCAACCGCTGTCCTGGTCTGCTGCCCTCCTATCCTTGCTCTTTTCTTGCAGACTTGTGGTTCAACCCTGTTGTTGAGGCCACCAAGAAGAAGGCTGTTGTTGCCAAGATCAGCAAGGAGGCTGGCTTCCAGAAGTACACAACAAACTTCCTCAACTTGTTGGTTGAGAAGGACCGCGTGAACCTGCTGAACGAGATCTGTGAGAGCTTTGAAGAGCAGTACTGTGTGCTCACAGACACACAGGTGAGAAGACATCGCTGCTGATGTCGGGTGTTACGGCTGCTACTTAGGTCGTCATCCTTGGTGCGCGGGAGTGGGGTGTCTCTGGACATGAGGCAGTAGCTGTAGCTGTACAGCCCAGCTGAGAAAGGCAACAAGAGCAGGCTAGGCACATGTATTATTAGGAGGTGACAGCAGGAGGAGCTTCATTGGCAGGTTACAATGTAGCAGCATCTGGACGGTGATATGGGCGCCGCCAGCCAAAGAACACAGTTGTTGCTGAGGGGTGCTTGCTGGGGCTGGTTTGCAGTATCCCATGGGTGTCAGACAAGCAGGGAGGCTGTCAAACAATCAGCTGTAGACGCTGATGTGCTGCTACCTGCACTGTGTCTGACTCCTGCAGGTCGCCACCCTGCGCAGCGCAGTGAAGCTTGAGCAGGAGCAGCAGTTCTTGATCGCCAAGAAGCTGCAGGAGCTGACCGGCAGCAAGAACATCAAGCTCAAGCCAGTCATCGACCAGAGCTTGATTGCAGGCTTCATTGTCGAGTACGGCAGCTGCCAGATTGATCTGTCAATCCGCGGACAGATTGAGAAGGTGGGTATCTGGTGTTGCAAACGCACAGCGACCCCAGTAGTTGCATCACAGCAGCAGCTTGTCAGGCGTCAGTGCATCACCATCCCTTGCTTGCAACACTGAGATCAGGACCTGCAGAATACTCCTGTGCGTAGCAGCGGCTATTTTGTCATCTGGATTGCATTGTGGTCACTTGAGTTTGGAGTCAAGTACCTGTGTCGCTGTCACTGTTGCAAATCTCTGGACTACCTGTCTTGATCGCATGTCCGATGATCTCAGTCAATGGTGTCATTGGCCTGCAGGTTGCTGATGAGCTGACCAGGTCTATGACCACTGTCACTGCCTAAGTCTACAGCAGCTGCAAGCATACTCAGCACTGTTAGAGCAGCTGGGGGGTGGGGTTGTTATCTTCAGCAGTAACAGCTGCTCCTGATGTGGCCTCCATAGATCTTGCTGCAGGGTGTGGTGTGCGGTACGCCATAAACTAGGCTCAGAGAGAAGAGAACTACTGCATGGAGTGATGTGTGCTATTGGTTTTGCAGCAGCGGGTATCAGCATGCTGTGGCCTCGAGGCATGGCACCCTTTTGTCGCCTTGTTGGCTGTGAGTGTTCAGATTTTGTCCCATTCCAGCAGCTGCCTTGCAACACAAGAATATTGCAGACGTTCATGTGGCAACACTGCCATGCTGCAGCTGCTCTGTGTCTGTGTGGGTGCACACCCTATGTTATGCCAAATTCCCCCTCTTGGTGGAGTTCTGCTGGTTCCACCTGTGCAGGTGGGCTGTGTACCCATCAGCTGAGCATCTACCGATGTCTATCGGTGTTGTAAGTAGCAGTAACTACCTCTGTTGGATCAGCTGCTGAGCTGAAACACACCGTGTCTCGTCTGTTTGTGCTCCTTCTGATCGGATCTACAGGGGCGACAGGCATGCATCAATGAAGTGCACGGTACAACCGCTTGAACGTAACTGACTACATCGAACATGCGCGATGGGTACAAACACTGTCAGACGGCTATTTTTTCTGGACCCAGGCCTGAACCACTGGTCCCGCCAAGTAGCACCAAAGTCCTGCTCGGGCTGAGTTGAGTGCCAACTCGCATTTGAATGCAACCAACTGAATCAACAAGCCAACGCACAATCCGTCGAAGCATTCCAGATGCTCAAGAGCTGATCTGGTGTCAGTTGTCAGGTCACTAGTACTCCAGACTGCACGGTCAGCTTTCTCAGATTATCTGGTGTCTCCCACTCTTTCTCATGTCTGATACTTCTGAGTCACATACCCAACATATGTGCTCTATGCGCCTGCAGCCGGGGTGGCCAGGACAGCACTGATGTGTGGCAGAAGCAGCAAGCCTCTGTTGCACGAGCAGCACTCCTCACGTGGTGTTGTGGCATTGCCCCTCCCTGGCATACTGTATAGGCCTAGCAACCAGCAAAGAGCGCGTTGGCAGCTGTTCACGACCGCAGATGCTATCAACAGGCCGCCTTGTTTGGTTTGCAGCAGTTGTCAGAGCAGCTTACATCGCAGGCAACCTACTCTTGGCTCGTTACCTCGTCGACTATGACACCTCTTCTACGTATCTGTCTGAATCATGTCAAAGCAACTGGCCAGAGCTGGTTGCAAAGACAAAGCAACAGTATCCCTGGGTTGTCTGGGACTCTGTGTTTCTGCACAGAATATCAGTCTGTGGGTACGAGTTTGAACAGTACTTCGCTTTCTTCCCCGGACTACCAGGTCAGTGGTCACTCAAGAACAAGATAACACATGTCTTTGCAGAACTAGTAGGGAATTGCTGCTTCAGCTCTTGCAGAGCATTTCAATGATCAGCACGGTTGGCATTTATGCAGCTTCGCCCACCAGACGCAGATGTTACACAGACAACAAAATCATTGCCTTGACGTTCACAACTTAGAATCAAATACGCTGAAAGTGTCACTTAGCAGAAGGAACCAAATCATCACTGCAAAAAACCCTGTCCCGTGTTGGGTTTTGTGATGCAGGGTTGGTGCACCTCATCCGTAACACAGGCGAGTAGTGGATGACATCTTGCAGTGCGCGACCACACTATCAGCAATTGGAAATCGCATGTCTGGATGGGTACTTACTCTTGAGTAAACGACAGGCTCATCATGTCAAGCAACCGTGTCAGCGAAGGTTGTCAAGTACATCAACACAACAGTTTGTGCTACAAGTGTACTATGACAGTGACAAGTGCTGCTTGTTGTTCCCTTTCCGCAGGTATCATTGAAGGCCCCTATGCCTTCAGTATCATTACTCTGCTGCTGAACTTTGTGCTGTTCCTGCTCTCCACAGTACTGCTTGCAAAGTGAGTGTGGGTCCTTGTCCATGGCCTGCAGTGTGACGTACATGCCAAGTTACCATCGAAACAGGCTGCTGCATGTTCAGAGATGTTTGAGATGCCCATACCTCACACCCATGTTGGCACGTACTGACACCCCGAAATCTCCTGCACCAACCCTCATGTTCAACGTACTTCTGTCTGTTGTGATATCCTGCAGGCTCAGTGACCACTTCCTGCACGATGACAGTCTCACAGCAACAGCAGTGCTGGTGTTTGTTGCAAGTCCTGCAAGCATACATCACAGCATGTTGTACACAGAGGCACTCTTCACGGCATCAAGCTGGTTGGGCTTGTACTGTGTGTACTGCAAGACTAGCAGTCTAGGTGCCAGTTTGGCCTTCGCTGTTTCAGCTGCAACAAGAAGCAACGGTAAGAAACTGCTGCGGCATTTTGCTGTAACTGAATGCTGTATTCAAAGTCAGGACCTGCATGCATGCAGAACCCTCCCTAGTTGGAGCCCTGTGTGTGATGTTGCTTCAAGGGATTGCAGTGTCGATGTTGCTGTGCGCATGCAAGCTGACCTGTAATGTATTGAAATTATGCCTGCTGCCCTGCGCCACCGCTGCTTGCTGCTGTAGGACTGTTGAATGCTGGCTTTATCCTGCATGAACACGGCAGAAGATGCATCAAATCATGGCAACACTGCAAGGTGATTCACAGACAGGTGCTGCTGGTTCAGAAGCATGCCTCCTGTCGATGTCAGAAGTAGGGTATGGATGATGCTCAGGCTGAGTGCGACAAACACGGCCGAGTTCAGGCCTACTGCATGTTGGGGTGCAGGGTAGCACAGCACAGCACGTTTGCCAATGACAGCTGTCACTTCACCCTGCAGGCTGCTGCAGTATCTCATGCTGTTCAAGGCACAGCTTATGCTGCCATTACCGTCGCCCCCTACTTTGTGTACATGGCGTTTGGCTACAGGGAGTTCTGTACAGGTAAGCGCAGAGGACACAGATTCCTTACTCAAGTTGATCCGGAAGCTTTTGGCGCGGGCACTGCCTGCCCTCATACAGGTAACATGCAGCAGGCTTGTCAAGTCAATCACACTGTTTTCACTCATGTGCTCACTCCTTTCAACAGTCCTAATGTAATTTGAACCTTCAGGTGTATATGGTGGTGCCAATCAGCGGTCCTGGTGTTCCAACCTGCTGCCCAGTGCTTATGGGTATGTTCAGGACAAGTACTGGGGCGTGGGTTTTCTCGAGTACTATGAGCTGAAACAGGTAAAGTGGGCCTGTGGGTGGGTTACCGCATGTTACTGTTGCTATTATGGGCAGCATTGCTAGTTGCCTGGACAGTCTACAAAAGTTGTACATGTGACCTGGAACAAAGCGCTTGGCACTGACATTTAGACTTCAGTCTTGTTGACTGGCCCTTGCACTTGTGAGCAAAGGTTGAAAGTTCCATTCCAAAGTTTGTCCTGTTTTCGTACAGGTCCCCAATTTCCTTATAGCTGCCCCCACCCTCATCATGAGTCTCTGGGGTCCACTGGCCTACTGTTGTGCAAGTCCATGGGTGTTCTGTACTGGGGGGTTGGTGTCACCTCAACAGCTGGCGGCTTGGTGCAGCAGCAAGACAGCTGTGCGCAGCAAGTCGTCAACAAGGCATTACCAGGAAAGCAGTAACAGCAGCAAGGGTAAAGCAGTGAAGGGGTCTGCTTGCAGATACCTTCAGAGACTGCTGCAGTCAGTGATTGTGGGCAGAAAGGTGTATTGCTGCAGTGATCATTGGAACTTCTTAGAGAATACTGCTAGTAGAATATGTGAAGTACAGCAGCACCACCGGCAATCAGTGGCTGGGGTAGCTGCAGCAGTACCTACAGGAGCAGCAGGTAACAAGTCGAGTATACCAGGGCTTGCCTTAGCACCTATCAGACTCAGGCAGGCCAAGGCGGATGCCTCACAACAGCAAGGTCACCATCACCAGCAGCAGCAAATCAGACAAGATGAAGCTGTAGCCCTTGCTACTGTTGAGGCTGATGTGAACGGCTCAGGGAGCCCCAGGGCTACAGCACTGCAACAGTATGATGGCTATCCAATCAACAAGGGTTACTACAGCCCTGGAACAGCTGTCTTCATCATACATTGGTTGTTTCTGACTCTTGTCTGCCTGGCAGTGGTGCATATCCAGGTTGCCACGAGGTTTTTGTCCAGTTGTGTACCACTGTACTGGTTTGCTGCTTTGTTGATGACTCACCAGGGTGGCCTGCTGAGGTGGCTGCTGTGGTGGTACTGCTTTGCATTCATGGGGGTGGGGGCAGTGTTCTTTACCAACTTCTACCCATGGACGTGATCAACAGCAGTTGCTGAACATGCTGATGCTCTTATTGTGCTGTGCTGTGACTGCTGTGATCCTACTAACCATTGTCATCAAGCACACATTCTACTACCTGCCAACATAGCAAATGATATCTTGTGTCAAGAAGCTGTGCTTAGCGCCATTCTGTTGGTGGTTTGTAACACATCTGCCTCACGTTTCGTCACAAGGACAGGTTGTTGAGGCAGCTGCAGCGCCACAGGTGCTGCGGGCTGATTGACAACTGTGGTTGGTGTGACGTTCATCCAGGCTCCACGATGCAACAATACAGGGAAATGAAGCAGCTGCTATTGCTGGGAATTTGACAAGAACGTCTACTTCATCGGGCTCTCGTCTGTAATGCCAGAGCTGATGACTTGTTTGACTTGCCTAGCAAACAAACTTGATGCTCTGCAACTACACCCCCTGCTCTACACCATTTCACTCTGTTGTCACGAGTATGTAGACATGTCATGGAAGGGGAATGATGGCGGAGGGTGCACATAGTCTGACAGGTGCTGCACATGGTGGTAGTGGTTTGGGAGAATAGCATCGTGCAGAAGGATGACGCACGAGCGACATGTCACCAGAACACCGCCACGGATTGAGTATACCACATCGCCTGCGTTTTTGGCGTCTTGCTGCGGCTGCACAACGCTGACCCACAGAGTTGTTACCTGGGCAGGACCCGGCGGTACAACGACGCGCTGGCCCCTGGCCCCTGCTGCAAAGTTGGACTGTCCGAGTACACAGTTGTGTATGTGTGTATATTCTCTTTGCGCGCTCCCTGGCATTGGTCACTGCAGCCAGGCTGCAACGGCACATGCTGATTCGTGCAAGGTACAACCCCTGAAACGCCTACAAGCAGCATTAACAGAATTCTGGTCTTGCAAAGAAAGTTCATCCGCGTTGCAAGCTCCATAGCTGGGCCTTCTTAGTAGTGAAAGTACACTGATTGCCGGGATTACGTGGCGTGCGGAGACTGGATTGCTAGGCTAATACGTAAACGCAGCAGACTGTATATTAGGCACTCTGGGAAGAGGCCTACGCCTCCCTGAGCCCACATGCGCTTCGGGCTGCACATAAAGCGCAGCTGACCCTTGCAAGAAGTCAGGAAGGGATTAGCGCAGCAGCATCTTTGCTGCAAGGTTGATGGCCAAAATCGACTTGGAAGTGATTAAGGTAAGTCGTCCAACGCACGGTTGCTTACCCAGACAAGTAGCAACTGCTGGCCACGGGTGCCTGAGACCCCCCAAGTGACTGGGCCCCTGCCTACATGGCAAGCACCTGGGTGATTATGACATGCTGGTGATGCAGACATTGCTGTCTCTATAGATACAATGCAACCTGCATAACGTTCTGTCTTGTGCACAGCCTGGCAGCACAGATGGGCAGATGATAAGCAACAATAGTCACTGTATGGTTGTAGTTTTCGCAGTATTTCCCTGCTGCAGTGGCTGGGCTCTGTACGAGTCTGCATGCATATGACTAAGGCGTTAGCAGTGGGTAAGTTGCAGCAACCCTAATGCTGTCACGTGCAGGCCAAGGTCAATGCCTTTCGTGTAGCTGAAGCCAAGGATGTCTTGCAGCAGCTGAACCTGTCACGCCAAGGAAACAAGGCAGACTTGATCAACCGGATTTTGGCCGTTTTCCAGGATGCAGCTGCACTGTGAGTTGCAGGGTAGCTCAGCGACTGAGCAAGCAATGCATGCGTTGCCAGGTCACAGTTTTACAGGTCGAGCACAAGCAACAAGCATGTGGCCCTGCTGCATGTTGGCTCCTGCATGCGTTGTTGATGCAGCACTGTTGATATATATCGGATGACTGCTTGTTGTATTCACGTCTGCTATATCAATTGTTTACCTGCACAGGAATTCTGTTGGCTACTTTCCGCATGACATCAAGCGGCAGGAGTTTGCAGCCAGCGTTGTTGAGCGTGTGCACAAGGCACAGGTAGAGAACGGCCACGTGACCTGGAATGCCCGGCGTCACATAGCTGGGCTAGAAACCAAAGCAGCAGCATCAAGAACGGCAGCAGGAGAGGGTCCAAACAAGCGGCAGCGAACTGATGCAGGCCCAGCAGGTGGAGCATCTGAGCAGGATGGACCTGCAGTGGATGATGTGATCAAGGCATTCATTAATGGCACTGATGCGCTGTCAAACACAAAGGTATGCATAACTTGAGCAAGTTGACAGCAGAGTTGTTGTAGTCGGCATCATTACAACGGCAGTCGTAATCCAGTCAGTGACAGCAGCTTACTCCGCAAACTGTCCAGTTGGGTCAACCTTCTTCTATATACTCTCTCGGTGTGACATCTGCTTTAACTGCTGTCATATAGGTCCGTTGCATCTGTTCGGATCATGTGGATCGCGGCCAGATGCTGCAGTGTGAGGGCGCCTTCTGCGGGGTGTGGCAGCATGCAGCATGTGCTCGGCAGCATCTAGCAGGCACTCCTGCTCCTCAAGGCCGCACCAGATGCAGCAGCAGACAGCAATTCTTCTGTGAGCGCTGCAGGGTAGCTCGAGCAGATCCCTTTTGGGAGATATTTGACGCCACAGTGATGGCACCAGCTGCAGTGGACAAGTATGTCAGACAGCAAATGGTGACAAATCAGATGAATCAAACAGTCCCGGTAAGGATTGTCACAATGATACAAGCTTTGCAGTTATGTTACATTACACTGTCAGTGAGCTCTTTGCTGACATCATCAGAGGGTGTGTGATTTAGAACCGTGATACCCTGTCAGCTCACATCATGCTGAATCTGTGACTAACTTTGGCACACTGTCACTCCTGCTGACAATGAACCTGCTGCTGCTGCTGCTGTCATCACCAGGTCACTGTGTACAACACTGGTCAACGGTTCTTTGTCTTGAATAAGAATAATGTAATGTTGCTGAGAGCCAAACCCCAGGAATACAGACTGCTGGTGAGTTGATAGGGGGGTGAGGGACTATTTATCCTTATGCACAAGGCAGGGAACTTTTGTTTATCTACGGCAATGGCTTTGCTCATGTGTGGTTGTAAGCCTTGAAGCGTTGTTTGTGTGGTGTGTCAATGCTGGTTGTCCTGTCCTGCAGGCGATGTGTCTTCAGCTTGACGACAAGGTTCCATTCAGGTTTCACTGGCCCCCTAATGCCAACCTTTCAGTGGAGGCGAACAATGGTGCCATGATCCGTAACATCCGTGTACATCAGCGCAACCATCTGATGAAGCTGGGCATCAACCAGCGAGATGATGGTTGTGATCTGAGACCACTGCTGCCCGTTAGTGGAGGAACAAATACAGCGGGTGAGAGTGATGGGCACACTGAAGATGTGATGAAAGTCGTTGACTGGGGTGGTTGTGTTGTGTGCTGGCTTGTGATCGTGTACTTCATACACAAATAATTGCTTCTCACATGATGGAGCGGCAGTTACCCTGAGCAAAGTAGTAGTCAAACAAGGATCTTCCTGACGCTGTGATTTTTCTCGTGACTCATCAGGTATGTTGCGTAAGGCCATTGAGTTTGAGTTTGCTGACCCTGAGAACCACAGCTACCTGTTGGTGGTGTACATGATGAGGCGGCGGAGTAAGGAGCAGGTCAAGGTGAGATATAGGCAGGGGAGGGGTGGTGGTGTGGTTTGATATGTTGGGTGTGCTGGTTTGGTGTGCAGCTGCGTCTAGAGTAGGGAATTATGTGGTGCACGGACTGGGTGTATTGTGCAGGTGTCAACAGAGCATCAGCGGTGCACTGAGTCTTTGTGTGTTGCCTTGGCATTACAGGCACTGATGAAGCCACCTGAACAGCTGGCACAGGCAGTGCAGAGGATCTGCAGACACATGCGGGGTGGCCGCAGTGCAGCACAGCCAGCAACACCTGCAGCAGCAGGTAGTGCAGTAGCAGCAGTAGCAGCAGCACCGGGCAGAGTGGACTCGAACGGGGTTCAGATGCTTGACTCTGATGACGACGATGATATCATCATTGGCAACATGGTGGTGTCTCTCAAGGACCCTGTGTCTGGTGTGCGCATGTCTGTGCCTGCGCGCTTCACAAACACAGCTGGCAATGCTCCACTGGCCTTTGACCTGGAGACATACTTAGACATGGCAGCACAGAGCAAGAAGTGGCTGGACCCTCACAACCAGGAGCCTAGTACAGTACAGAACTTGCAGATAGACACGTACCTGGCGCATATTCTGGCGTGTCTGGAGCATGTTCCAAGCGTGACAGAGGTTGAGATTGATTCTGAGGGAATGTGGCGTCCAGCAGGCAGCACCAGTGACTTCATGTCTGTGCTGGAGCAGCAGAAAGATATGGTGGCAGCAGCAGCACAAGCTGAGGCTGCAGCAGCTACTGTTGTGAAGGTGGGGAGTGGGGATGATGGTGCTGCAGCAGGTGGTGGTGATGATGATGACGAGGATGATGATGACTTGGATCCTGCTGAAGAGTTGAGGTGGGGTCATGTGATGCTCTTGTGTGTACATGGCCTTTGTCTGATGTTCTGTGGTGTGGAGATGCCCTGTGTACCAGGTCTCGGCAGCAGTGGCTGGTGCAGATGTCGATGTATGAGATTTGTTGCAGCTTGTAGTGATATTCACAGTTACCTCACATGTGCTCATTATATCGTGCTGTCACCTGTGTTCAGGCGAGCGATGGCAGAGTTCGCAGCAGCTAATGCGAAAGCAAAGCAGGAGAAAGCAGCGGCCAATGCAGCAGCACAAGCAGACCAGGATGGAGTTGAAGTGATTGATTTGTGTTCATCGGATGATGAGGAAGGTGCTGCAGCAGCAGCCAGTAATGCAGGACCATCATCAGCAGCAGCAGCAACAGCAGCAGCAGCCAGTGCAACAGCAGCAGCCAGCAGCACAGCAGCTGTACTTTCAGCAGCCTTTGAGTGGTGCAGGGTCAGGAGGCGGAAGCAGCTATCAGCAGCAGCAGCAGCAGCCTGCAGGTGGTCAGGTGCTGCAGCCCAACCAGTTGCAATCACAACAGCAGCATGCAGAGCTTTATGTTTCCAGCGCACACATGCAGCAGCATGCTTCACCGGTGCAGCTGCCCTTGGCTTCACTGGCAATGTTGGGGTCCCTTCCCATGACGTCTATTGCCCTGGGTTCTGGCGTGCAACAGATACAGCACAATGCAGGACAGTTGCCAATGGGGTCATTACCCATCAGTTCCATACCCATCAGCAATATGCCCTTGCAGCTTCCGTCCAGCATGTCCGTACCATACAGCAATGTCAGGCTAGGGCAGCAGCAGCCTGCAGGGCAGCCAGGGTCACCAGTGTATGTGGCTCCACTATGGATACAGCAGCAAGCACAGCCGTTGCTTCAGCAATCAGGGCAACAGCATGTTGGTGGTGTGCAAACCCGGCAACAGCAGCAAGGGTCATCTCCGCAGAGGCACATGTTGTCGTCTGTACTCGGCTTGCAGCAGGTTGGTTCTGGGGGACTCAGTTTGGGCGGGACAGCAGCAGGCAGTGGGCGTGCTATAGAAAGCAGCGGCCCAACAGCTCCGAGTGGTGCTCCTTGAAGAACAGTTTTACTGTATACGCCGTCGCTGAGTATATGGTCTGCTAAGCAGACTCTGCCTGTCACGCCTTGCTCCAAGGTGGCAGAAACATGGAACCGACACAGTTTGTAAACATCTTACCTGTGGTTCGTAAATCTTATTCATACGAGTTTCGGGTGCTGGCACTGCTTCGGGTTCGTGTGTTCAGTTGTTATCGTACCTGACAGCAAGGCATGGCATGCAAATCAGCGACCGACTCATTGCAGTATCTACTGCGAGTCATTTCGCAGATGATGATGCTATTCTGTTGATACTACCTCACTCTTGCCTGATTGAGGAATGATTGCTGTACAGTATCTTGTTTGACGCCTTGGAAGCGGCCAAGGATGTATCGTGCTCCCACAGACGATTCGGACTCAGACATAGATACTAGTAAGTTATCTGAAGGGGCACAGCATGAGCAGCTACCGAACGTGATTGCATGGAGATAGTGTGGACAGTGTATAGGTGGTAGATGTGCAAGTCCTGCAACTCTTCTTGACGTCTACAGTAGTGTGTCGCCTCGGTCACATGCTGAATTGCTGTAACTGCAACGTAGGTGCACATCAAGAACTCAGAGCGCAGAGGCCAGCGCAGCCAGCAAACATGGTAGGTGTCAACTGCCTTTTCCATATGTCTTGACTAGGAGAGATGTTTGTAATGGCAGTCGTGGCTGCAGCTCGCATGGCTTGCAGGTGAACATAGAAGCGTGGCGGTGCTATGGATATGTCGCTTTTGAAGCTTTCTGCAGGATTGATTGCATACCCTGTCACTGCAATTGCTTGACAAGCTTGTTTGGCAACAGCAGTACACATCTGCCTTCATATGCAGACCGCCTGCACAGCTGGACAACGTGCTGCTGACAGCCCTCTGTTCATCAGAACCAGATCCAACCCTCTTACTAGTGTAACACACACCCCACCAACAGCACCACCAAGCAGCAGAGCCGGGCCCAGCAGCTCAGCAGCAACAGGTCAGCCACAGCGCAGGAGAAGCAGCAGTAGCAGCGGTCAGCAGCACAATAACTCCCTGAAACGCCCAGGTTTGGGAGAGTCACCCTCACATGCAGCCAAAAGGATGTTGTCAGGGTTAGTGTTTGGCTGTATGCGCAGTGGCAATGCACCACAAGCAAATGTGGATTGCTCTGGTGGTTTCAGCAATGCACCTGCTCAGCAACAGCAGCAGCAGCAGCAGCGACCAGAACAAGGACAGCAGAACACAGAACAGGTTGATGTGGATATGGGGGCAGCAGGATGTGGCATTCAAGCATCATCAGCAGCCGCAACAGCAGCTACCTTAAAGCCTGATGTGATGAAACATCTCCGGGATTGGGCAACAAGATTGCAGCAGCAGGCACCAGCAACAGCAGGCAGCAAGCGACGTTGGGAGTCTGCTGATGATGTATTCTCAGCTGATCATGAACATGGCAAGCTGACTGCTGCTGCTGGTGTAGCCAAATTTCAGCACGACGAGGCAGCAGCAGCACGTGATAGCAGCGGTGATGACCAACAGCCGTCTGCACCTCCAATAGCTTGCTTGTTTGCCGAACAGCAGCAGCAGCAACATAGCGCGCATAACCAGCAAGCGTCAGCGCCAACAGGAGCGGCAGGGGCCGGGGCAGCAGCATGCAGCAGCAGTGTTCTGAAGAGGAGATTGGAACAGCAGGATGAACAGCAGCAACAACAGCAGAGACCAAAGCCTGATCATCAACAGCAGCAGCAGGAATGGCGTTGGCCGTCATCAAGAGAAGGGGCGTCAGCAGCTAGTGCCCCAGCAAGCGACAATGTCTCAGGTCCACCAATCATTGATCTCACAGAAGATGCTGCTGCTGGCAGCAGTGCTGCTCCTGATGCTGATGCCCACATCAACCCTCAACCCCAGGTACAGCAGCAACAGCAGCAGGCAAACAAGAGAGCTGCATCACACCTTGCACTAGATGCATCAAGCCAGTTGGGTGCTGCAAGAGAGGGCACGGCCAAGCGACTACATACCACGGCAGCAGCAGCAATGCCACTCCAGGAGAGACCAGATGTCGATATGCCTCAGGCTGCTTATGTGACGCACAAAAGGCAACAACCAGAGGCCAGCGTGTCACCTGATACAGACCATATGACACAGCAGCAGCAGAGGGATGGGGCGCATGCCAACAAAATGTCAAGGCACGGTGTGTGTGGTTATGATGCAACAGCAGCAGCAGCAGCAGCCGCTAGTACAACAAGCGTCAGTGAAGCTGTCATGCATGCTCTACAGCAGTCCTACCCTCCTCTTGCTGCTGTGCTGTGTGCTGTGAGATGTGGTGGCCTCCCTGCAGTGCTGAACAGTCCTTATGGTGGAGCAGTGGCAGCGATCATGACTCAACCTGCAGGTCAGAGATTACTCAACTCATTTGCTGAGCTGGCAGGTGATGAGTCACTGATGGCAGCAGCACTACGGCACCAGCAGCAGCAGAAGGAAATGGACATCTGTACGCAGAACACCACGGACTGTTCTCACCATCTTGGCCTGAGCCCTTCAGCAGCAGCAGCAGCAGCAGGGAGTTCAGCAGCAGCAGCAGCAGCAGTTGGTTTAGCTAGTCCGTCTGTTCAGCAAGCACTGCATGATCTTCATGTCAGCATTGCTACTAGTCAATCAGCAGCGGCAGCAGCTCTACTGGCTGACCTGAACCTTGCCTTTGATACCTATCAGCAGGGTTTGCAAGTTGGTTCAAGGGTGGGTGTTGCCACGCAGCAACAGCAGCAGCAGCAGTTGCTGACTGAGCTACAAGTCAAACTGCGAGTTGCCCAAGAGCAACTACAGCAGCAGCAGAAAGAACGCCAAGCAACTGAGGCAGCTGCTGCAGCAGCACAACATGCATTGCATGAAGCAAAGGAGAAGCTGGAACACGTCACACTGTGTCAGATCTGTTATGAACAGCCAAGGGATACTGTGTTGATGCCGTGCATGCATTTTCTTTACTGTGCCAAATGCATGCGTCAGAGTGTTGATGCTGCTGCTGCTGCTGCCAGGTCTGGTAAGGGCGAGTGTGTTGTGAGGTGTCCTGTGTGTCGAGCAGCAGTCAGTGGGCAGGTGGTGGTGCACCTGTCACCTCAAGCTGCTGATACTGTAGGTGTAGCTATAGGGGGTACAGGATGAAGAAGCTGTATGGAGTTCTCGAAATGTGGCTCGACAAAGTCGCAGTTGCAACTCACAATTGTGAGTTGGGTTGGTAGTGATTGCAATTGGCACACTGTTTCGGAAATGCCGAGGCTTGTGTATCATGCACACGTGCTTTGAAGCACGTGCTTGGGGATGTGAAAGAAAGAGTATGTGGCTCATGCAGCAAGTGTATGTGTAACGTCAGGACTGCCAGGCTTACGTGACCGTCACGACAACGTAACGTTGTCAAGGTTGAAACTTGAGAATAGGGAACTCCCGACTCAACCAATGTAAAGTAACAGGCCACAGTGCACAACCGTTTGACCCACTATGACCCGTGAAAACATTCCAATTGATGATTATACTGTTGGCATAGATATTACCGTCACCACTGGCGATCAGACCATAATCGAAACCCCTGGTGCAACATGTCTGTACAGTCACTCTCTGTTGGCAGACCCGTAATGTACTGCTAGCTGAAGTCAGCTGACTCTGCGTCTGGTGGTGCAGCTGCTGATGCATACTATGAGGCTGTTCTCTGACTGGCCCATCTCAGCTCAGATGTTGCAACAACAGCACTCAGGACGGGGTCCCTTGCACACAACCACAGGCTGCCCCCGGCGCAGTGTTCTACAGAAGCCGGGCTGGACACATCAGTCATCCATATGAGTGCAGCCACAGGCTTGACAACATGTCAATCAGGGGATTCCAGGTCAGAGCCACTGACAATCCAACTATCTCAATGCAACCAAACCTATAACAGTAATCATAACCCAGCAATCCTGACAAGCCTTTGGCAACAACTGTCTTGATGATGGTAAATACTTGGATCAACATGATGCTGAACTGATATAGCAATCCTGAGTGGACGTGGCAAGCCTTGCAGTAAACTCAGATAGGTGCGGTGGAAACTCCTCATTGGCAAACACAACTGTTGTGCTAGTGATGCAGTGACAGTGGTGTCTTGCAGCCTAAGACAGGCAATCAAGCTTGACCTGCTGGCGCAACACAGCACTGTTAGGCTGGGTGTGTAATGACAATACATTGCTGCCGCTGCCAAGCTGGTGCAGTACCAGAGTCTGCGTGAACTGATTGTATTATCCAACACTGATCATGCATGACGACGCCAGCACACATGTACTAGTAGTGCCCACTGCTTACTGCAACAGCCTGTCCGCCATCACATGCACTAGAATGCTGTACTGCACAGAGTGATATGTTGTCTATAGCAACAAAGCCAAGCCAGCAGCAGCTACGAGTGCTGCACTCATGCTGACAGCTGCTGCACCAGCTGCTGATGTTGCTGCTGATGCTCCCATGTAATCCACAAAGGCCTGCAGGCTGTTGAATCTGGGGAAGCAAGATGGCTGGGGATCAGCAGCAGCCTCCGCTTCTCCAGCACCAGCACGCTGCAATGGAAGACAATATGTGGTAGTGAGGTAATACATATATGATAGCTTTGATATATGCATGCACATGGTGAAGGGACAGTAAATATAGGCTCCGGTATGAGTTGCCAGCACAAAGTCTGTATCCATGTGTTGCATGTTGACTAAACCCTTGGAGTGTACACTGAAGACCCGTTTTTGACAGCGACCGAGTGCTTAAGATGTGCTTGTTGGTTCTGAGTTTGTTGCAGCTGAGTGATGCTCACCTCGTTGACGTTCATGACCTCACAGCGCCTGATGAAAGACACCCAGGCGTCCTTGGTTTGCTGTGCAAAGAAACCCGCAACAGCGTAAGAGTTTAAGAAGCTTGGCACAGCGGATCAAACGAGTGGTGTGTCATGCTCTGTCTGCAGTTGAAGATATTGCTGTGCTCAACATTCAGGTCTGACGGCAGCTGGAGTCTCTGCTACACCGAGGGCTCATCAATATGTACTGCAGTTGGTGGAGTCTGCTGGTGTTCGCATGGATGCAATCCAGCAGGAGCAGCAGCCATCTATCGGCCTTACCTGTGACTTGGTCATACACTTATGCACATCGGACCCAGGATTGGCGATGCCGCCCCCGGGGCATTCTGAACTAGATGTCGGTGCGGTTGACATGGCTGTCTTGATAAGGTCCTGACAGGTGCTGTCATCTGCGTAGTTGTCGCTGATAATTTGCTTGAACACATCATTACACGAAGCTCCAGCTGAAGGAAGGAGCTTGTTTGAGGCTGCAGCCAATGTGGCCGAAACTGCCAGCAGCATCACTAGGCGAATTGCCGACATCTTGTCCAGGGATCGTGCACCACCAGAGGACAATGCACAACTGTTGCTGTGTTACGTCTCAGCAAGTTGGCCGCGTATGAAGGTTATCAAGACTTTGAAGGCTGCCTCGAGACGGCGTGTGCCTGGCGTGCTCTGATTTGGGTAGCAAGCACCGCTGCTTACTCCTGCCTACCACGAAGACAACTAACACCAAAATGCTACGTAGTATTTGCATTGGGGTTGTTAGAGGATATAGCAGCCGGTCCCGGAAGCAGATTATGGCAGTACGGACGTGTCGTGAAATAAATCTACCATTCGCACACGCGCGTGAAGCTCAGCACCTATCTGGATAGAATGGCTC